>CABFWB010001323.1:123054-169625 GCA_902151455.1 Timema bartmani | reverse complement strand
CCTGCAAATGACTACTCTAGTAGACAAGGGAGAGATTACTATTTTGGAATTTGTTCAAACATAGGCAGGAATGTTTGCGTTCGCTCATCACCGCTGAGACACTCGGGATACCAAAATAAATATAATGTAACAAGTGTTCAATCCCAATGTTGTCAGTACTGTATTGCGGCCCGCAAGCCAACAAGACACAGAAACTTTGACCCATGGACCTTAAAAGGTTGAAAACCCCTGGTCTAAGGCGTCACACTCACAGTAAAATAAACTGCCAATGACAAGATCAAGGTTCAAATCTTGGTCAGGTTGAAAGGGGTTTCTACAAAATGTTTTTCCACTTTCTCTCCACACAAATGTGGTTACACTTCCTCTAAATTCAACCTTCATCTCCAACTCATTACCTAAGCATATAACCTGAAAATGTACCTAGTAGGGATGTGGTGCTAAAAGACAGATTTGTGTTTCTATAAAAATGGTTTATTTTATGTTTGTTAAGAGCACCTCCAACCAACTGATGCATGGTCGAAAAAATATAATCCATCCTACATCCAGAAACACTAAGAAAAATTAAGTGTTGAGAATAAACTCTTTAAGTGTAGTGGTGTAGTTGGCTAACGAGCTAGTTTCGTGTTGACCTTGACTGTCAAGGACAGGGAGATCGAGGTTCGAATCCCGGTCGGGTGAACTGGGGGTGGTTTTTCCTAAATGGTATTTCACTCTCCCTCCACGCAAATGCAGGTTCACTCACTCTAAATTCAACCTTACCAATTCCTAATAGATTAGTGTAATTAATAACTAAGCGTATAGCCCGAACGGGTAGTAAGACGCAGTGCTAAAAAAATAAAAAAATGAACTCTAGGTATCTAAATCTTCAAAGAAGCAATTTAAAACATGAAAACTGTGTATTTAATTTTATATCGCAAACTATGATGCTGACAAGAACAATTTGGAAGTATTGACTTTTTATCATGAAACTTTGTAAATGTAGGTCTTTTATATATTATTTAAAATCTTGTTTTAAAATGTTTTTGATAATCATAAATAATAAATGTAGAGCCTATGCACTAAGCTTTACATCAAAAACCATAATGAAATAAAACAAAATCTACATTTAAGGCTACTAGAACTTTTAATTTTAAGTTAAAAGAATGTTAGTTGACCTAGACTTGCCCACAGATAGGGAAACATCAGACACCCAGCCTTAAGGGAGTTTTGCTGCGCTCCTTGAGCTCCTTGGGCACTGGAGAGTGCTAGTTGCATTCCTCAGGGAGAAAAGTACAGTAAGCTCCCAATTACTCGCGGTACTCAGTAAATCCCTAGGGAAGAGATAATGGCCAGAGGAAAAAGTTTATGCAAGGGAGACTGTACTGGAATGGACTCATAACCTGGTTAATTATCTGGAACTGGAAGAAGACACGCTCCAAACTGACAAGCTGATGTTACAGACAACACATAGCAGGATACGGAAAAGAAAGCAGTTGCAATGAAGCTGAAGACAAACTGTTTAAGTGCTGTGTATATTTGGAGTATTATGTACATTGATTTAAAGTGGTTTTTATTATCTTATTGCGTGAAATATAATGATATGTTTATAGCTAGGTGAGTGATAGTTTGAACCAAGTGTGCTACAATCTCTTGTTTTAATAAACCTGAGTATTATCCGCGGCAATCGTCCCCTCCATTACTGCGATGTTTTCAAGGAGGGCGGTCCAAACATAATAGTTCAGGCACCTACCAGCGATTAGGCCCCTTCAAATCACTCTCTCGCCCCTTTCAATGAACAAACATTTTCAGACAAGTAACTAGGCGATGGGAATTTGAAGATTGCTTACAACCAAACAATTTCCAAGCATATCGGTCGAACAAAATAAATAAAGGACGATTGTATTCTGCATTTTCTTTGTAATTTGCAGTCTCAGTAAGCTCGATGAGGTGTTGGTTTGTGGGGAAGGGGGTTGGGCCGCTACTTGAACCTTGCTCTTGAAAGCCAGTTTATTGACACTAGAAGGCAATTATTAATTGTGCTCTAATAAAGAATTAAAGTGATTTTTTTAAAATGTCTGCTTGAGAGCAATGTCATCACTTGGGACTGCACGTGATCCCCTGTGTTGAAGGACTCAAGCTCTCCCAATGAGCGCAGCCATTCTAACCTGGAGGCTGTGGGTCTCGAGTATACCTTGTTTGTGGCCTTGCCCTACTATTTAGGTAATATAGGCCTACCTTTAGCACAATTAGCTATATTTTATCAAGTGACATTTTAAGTTTCGGTTCACTAGGCAGCAGTACAATGGTAAATTGTGGTGCTACCCTCATCAGGTATAAGTTAGGACTTCTTAATCTATAAAGAGGTTTTAGGGCTTATCCTAAGTTTTATGTAGGCTTGTTAGTTAGGTTTAGGGCTATTTCCTCACCTCCCTGCACAAGTTGGTGAGATCTGCACCAGAACAGAGCTGTGTGGCGTGTGCCACAAAGTGCAAGTCTACATCTGCTGCCAGTGGCATGTCCCTGGTGAGAACAGTCAAAATGTCTCGTCTTGATGCTTCATCTGGCGGGGGCACATACACAAGCTTGTCGAACCTACCGGGTCGCAAGAGAGCGTCATCCAACAGGTCCGGGCGGTTTGTCGCCGCCACGACCAGAACATTGTGTTCTTGATGCTGGACTGATGATAAGGTCTCCAGTTTTATACCTACGCCATCCATCTCTGTCAACAGCGCTGACAAAACTCGCTCCTGAACGCCCCGTTGCCGATCCCCCCGGCTGCCAACCAATGCGTCGATCTCGTCAATAAAAAGAATGGTAGGTGCACCAAGTCGAGCTCTGTGAAACAACTCTACGACACTTCTCTCTGCATCTCCGACAAAAGGGGAGTAGAGCTCTGCCGCGGATACAGACAAGAATGTAGTGTTGGTCGCTGCGGCTAGGGCTCGGGCCAGCGAAGTCTTAGCGCATCCGGGGGGTCCATAGAGTAGCACTCCTCTTGGCTGGGGCAGACCTAGTCGTCTGAATGCCTCTGAATGTATGAGAGGCCACTCCACAGCTGCTCTCACCTCTTGCTTCACATGGTACAAACCACCGATATCTGACAGCGCTGCAGGAAGTGTCGTCACCACTCCCAGCCCACTCCTCAGAGAGCAAGGGCGCATCCTAGCAATAGCTGCAAGGAAAATGTCCCTTTCATCACCTTGTCTGTTAAGTTTATCCAGGGTCACGTGTTGGCACAGCAACGCTAGGTCTGCACCCACAAACCCGGGTGTGAGATGAGCCACTCTTTTACACAAGTCGAGTGACATCGGAAGTGTGTGAGAAAGTAGTGTCGCGAGGATTTCCGCACGCTCTTTCTCGGACGGGACACCGATATAGACCTCAGTCTCGAGTCTACCTGGCCTCCTTGCACTCGCCGGGAGGGCATAGGGTCTGCTCGTCGTGGCAACCACAACAAGTCCTGGTGTACGGTCTACTCGCTCCAACAAAATGAGCAATTGTGTGAATGCTCTGGTAGTCTGTGGGACACTATCCACGTCATCCAGAAGTAAAATACACCCCCCACTCTCCTGAGACAGTTCGATGGCATGTTCAAACACCTTCCTAAGTTGGAGTTCTGTGTCCCCTGGAGAGGGTCGGCAAACTTCTGGACCCAGCAGGGTTACGAGTGTCGCCTGACAGTCTGATGCTATTAGACGAACAAGCGAGGTTTTACCACAACCTGGAGGACCAATCAACAAAACTTGCTGGCAGGCCTTTAATTTGTTATCTTTTGCTATGCGCCCAAATTTAGAATGGTATGATACTATTTCCTTTAAAGTTTGGTAAGGGTTATCAAGCCCCCCTAATTTCTGAACATTGTCGTTTTGAAGTTGTTCAAACCTTTCTCTGCTAACAATGCTAGAAATAAATATATTTGTTGTGGAATCAACTTTACCTACCATATTCTTGTGACCTATGCTATGAACGATGATGCAATTTAACCCACACCTTTGTGAAACATTAAGGTTTTCCAGAGAAACAATACATTTGTTTGTAATTGTGAACATTTTCATTATATCTTTGACAATATTACAAAGTGTGCCCATTTGATTGCGCCATAGGATTACATTTCGTATATCTTCAAATATTATTGTTATACTTATCTTTTTTAAGTTAACAACCAAGGGGAATATCGTTATGCACTTGACATTAGAATACCTACAGTTACTAATTATAGCTTTACTCGGCAAACCATCCGAACCTTTAATCGTGTTGCTAAACACAATAACACTCGGGTCGAGTTGAAAATGTTCCAACAAAATTAAATCATTCCTTGCTTGAAGTTTACAAACACATTTTAATTCTTGATTCAACTGCAGTAATGCAAACTTGCCATCAATAGATAGGTCCCGTTTGTTGCTATCTAAACTTCTAGGTGTAAAACATTTTTGTAGCGTAAAAATATTTTTTTCCAGAGTTATCATTTTAAAAGGTGAATCAAACATTGTTTATTCTTTAATATGAACGAAATATAATATTGTTAATCCATCAATGTTATGTAGGGCCTTTCGTAAGAAAGACCTATAGGAAAAACGAAATTAAAAATGATAATAAAATAAAAAGATAGTTTATATTCAGTTATTCAATTATTAAACTAATCGTTAAAGTAGTATACAATAACACAATGAATTGTGTGCATTTATTTTTATTAAATTGAAATAGTCTACACTTACTACATTTACAATAATCTACTTGTATAAAACCAACATTGAAAATCTATGAGTAACCAAACAAGATTTAATTATTATCTATTGTGCTAATGGCGCTCTATGGTGATTAAAATTTAAATAGCAATTGTACGCTTTTGTCCTTCCAGATCACCCCAATAATACAAAATACGCGTAAATGCTAAATATATTGCAAATTGAATTTGCTATAGACATAATGAAGTAATGGTAAAAGAATTAGAAGATTTGTATACATTTTTTTTCAACAATTACAAAAGTACTAACTAAAACAGAATTAACATAATAAGTGAAGGGTCGATGTTCAACATCGATGGTAAATGGGCGCCTGTAAAACTAAAATTTCAGAGACCATGTTGTTTGATAGTAGGCCTAATTTTACATACGATAGATTCAGGAGGTGATGCGGCTATGAAGGAATTATATTCATATATTCGACAAAATTTTCAAAATTGGGTCGTTCACGATCACCATATAGTAACCAAATTGAAGGAAGCGTGTTGCTGACAATCTTCGACTGAGATGATTTAATAAGCATCGCTGCTGAAGAAGCTACTTTAAAACAACAGAAGGCTGAAGTGAAGTCAGAGTAATCGGAGTCTGAAAACGGGTTCAAGTTGGTAATCGAGAAAGAGTTGCTAAAGAAAATCCATCGATAAAAACGTGTGTTTCAAGCAACCAATGTGGATGACGTCAGGAGACTACGCACGCTATACAGTGTACATGACAGATGACAGCCGTGGAGATCCTGCATCATATAACAAAGCCATGAATTTGACGTAGAAAGAGAATTGGCTTACGGCTATGAAATGAGAAATGAATACCCTGGCCAAAAATGACACGTGGAAGCTGGTGGACTGTCCAAAGGGTGTGAAGATCATCAACAATCACTGGGTGCTCCACACGATGCTGAATAACAAAGGGTCGATATAAAGGTTCTGAGCTCGACTTGTTGCTAAAGGATATGCTTAAAAGGAGGGCATTGATTATAGTGAGACTTTCAGTCCGGTAGCGCGCTACGACACGGTGCGCTCTGTGCTTGCAGCTGCTACTGTAGAGAAAATGAAACTGTTTTAGTTGGATGTTAAGACTGCTTTCCTGTATGTCATACTTCAGGAGGAAGTATACATGCGTCAACTGGAATGATTCAATGACGTCAGCGATTGAGTGTGCAAAATCAAACGAAGACTATACGGCATCTAACAGGCTCCACGATGATGGAGTCAGCGGTTTGTAAACTCAATGAAAGAGCAGGGTTTAGAAGCTACCTCGGCAGATTCCTGTCTATTTGTTCATGAACGCAACAGTAAGAAGTTGATTGTCGCCATCTATGTGGATGATGGTGGGGTCGCTGGCAGCAATCAAGATTAAATCGATGCGCTCATAGTTCAACTGTGACTCAACTTCAAGATACAGACGGGATCGCTTGAAAACTTCCGGGCATGCAGATAGAACAACGTTCAGAAGGTATCTTCGTGTACCAGCGTGCCTACACAAAAATAATCCTAGAGCACTTCAACATGCATGAGGCAAACTCGGTGGCAACGCTTTGTGACCAAAGTGATGGTAGATTTGAGATATTGGTAGGAGATCATGTGCCATTTAGTGAGGTGATGGGATGCCACATGTATTTGATGGCAACACGACCAGACATAGCGTTTGCTGTGTCTCGGGCCATGGACATAACTGGGGGTGGGAGGAGGGTTATATATGGTTCAAACAATATCAAAATTAAGATACAAATACAAATTAGGGAGCTGTGTTACCATAAAAAGGACTTCAGGGAGATTCTAGCAGTGTTTAAAATTTTCCTAGGCTTTGGCAGTTAGGAGCTTGTGTTGCCATACAAAAAAACACTTCATATAGCTTCTAGAGGTGTTTAATATATAGACATTTTTGTAGCCTTCGCTAGTTAGGGGACTATGGTAACATAAAAATCACTTCGGATAGCTTCTAGAGGTGTTTAATATTTAGAATTTTTCCAAGCCCTCGACAGTTAGAGGGTTATGATGCCATAATAAACATTTCAGACAACTTCTAGAGGTATTTAAAATTTAGAATTTTTCCTAGCCCTCGGCAGCTATGGGGTGATTAATGGTGCCTTAAAAACACTTCAGATAGCTTCTAGAACTGTTTATATTTATAATTTTTTATAGCCTCCGGAAATTGGAAGATGTGTCCACCAAACCCCCCTGAAATTATTGGATGGCTACGGCCTTGTATCGGGCTGCCCAAGCAATAGAACTATCGACAGCAGCAGACTGGATAAACGTCAAACGTATCTTCGAGGAACGAGCAACTACGGTTTATTGTATCATACAAGCAACAGCAAAAGAACGATTGAAGCATTCAGTGATCCTGATTTTGCTAGTGCCATCAAGTCACGATGGTCAACGAGGGATCCATGCAGACGGTGCAGTGGCGCTGTCAAGCCGATTNCATTCAGTGATCCTGATTTTGCTAGTGCCATCAAGTCACGATGGTCAACGAGGGATCCATGCAGACGGTGCAGTGGCGCTGTCAAGCCGATTGCAGGAGTCAGTAGCATTGTCGACAAACGGAAGAGGAGTTTGTCGCTGGCGGTGAAGGTGCCAGAGAGTTACTGAGGCTGGATCGTCTACTCGCCGAATTTGGTGCTAAAGGGGAAGAAATGCCAATCCTGTGAGTGGACAACCCAAGTGCAGTAAAACTTACAAAAAATCCTGATTTCCACAAGAGATCAAAGCAAATTGAAGTGCGGCACTACTTTGTACGGGAGTGCTACTTGGATGGTCGGATTGCTCTGAAGTACATCGATGAACAAAAGTAACTAAGGGATGTACTGACGAAGCCATTGGGTCGAGTAGAGATTCAAGATGTTAAGTGCTGGCATGGGTGTCTGCACGTATATACCTATCAACAAAGTGTGAACTAGTGTTGCCACCCTAGTACCCTAAAGATTTGTAGCAATAACCTTAAAATTTCAGTAGGTTTCAGTATATGTATTTAAAAGTGGTGAAACATCATCATTATTAATTATTTTATTGAACGTAGGTAATAATACTCACCTATGTTATTCCTCCTCCCTTTAACTAGTTTTTCCTTCTTTACTGTTGACCTCTGTGGTCTTGGGGTAGTGTGCTCGCCTCAGGGTCCGATGTTTATGGGTTCAAACCCAGACGGAGTCGACGAATCTTTCTTAAGCGATAAAAATCCATAGCACATCTTCCTTCGGAGGGGAAGTAAAGCTGTCGGTCCCATGTCGATTGTGGCATTTAAAAGAACCCTGGAAGGTATGTTAAAATACCTTTCCTGGCAAACTTGGTAAGTCCTTTTGCTCTCGCTCATAGAAATTATCGTGTGTTGATATAATCAGTAGGTTCAGAAAGTACACGTAAATACTGTATCTAAAATAGATTTTTTTAAAAATCTTCTCTGCTGCCATTATTCCTCCTCCTCACTGTCATACATGTCAATATTAACTTATTTTTTGTCATTTTTGTTATTAAGTTACTGGCGGGAAATGAAAAACAGTTAGGATTAAAAAATAGCTTCTTAGTGTGCAATAACCCACACAATGTTTTCGTTGCCAATTTATTTCTTGTTTTAGTTTTAATTAAGCTGACTGACGAAAAGTCCCGCTCCACTGCAGCACTTGAAAGAGGAAAGCTTAAAATACACCAGAAAAATTCTGACGAAATAGTAAAGACTGGTTTAGAGTCCCCATATTTTGTATTTCTAACACGATTCCAAAAATCTTGTACGCTATTGTCAATGTCATGTGAAACGTTGTGTTGCGTAGCAAACGCCACTCTCTGTCAATCTGTTGAAGTTGTTGGGACTTAATGATATTTGGAAACGCTGCCACAAAAGGGGTAAGGGACTGAAATGACTGTATTTTTGTCGGATCTAACATTTCAATGTCTCTCATGATTCTGTCTTGAAAGGGAAATCGTTGAAGAATCTGCCTAACATACTCAATATAGAATTCAAGACACTTGTTTTGAAGATGTGAATGTCTTGAGCTGGAAGATTTATCGAATGCAGTTAAGCCTCTACTCTTGCACCAAAATACATTTGTTCCAAAGGTAAGAAGACACTAGGGTTTCGATAGTCCATTTTTTCCAACCCTGCATTCTTTATTTGATCAGGCTTTATGTAACAATCAGGAATGGTTTTTAAAGAAGCAGTTTTATTTTTGCGTAAACTGTGAATTTGGGGATCCTCACTTTGCATCTGCCTGTTCAGATTAGTGAAAATTGGCAAAACAAAATCAAGAAATTCTAAATAGTGTTTGTTGTATGGATATTTTAGTCTCTGGAGAGTTGTTTCTAAAGCCAACAACCTATCTTATATAGCTGCATGAGTGAAGAACAGGATGAGGGTATCGTACTGTTCTAAAACACGGGAAACTACTGTCTGAAGTGACAACCAACTAGTCTGACAAGGATGCAAAATCTTATGGGGCTTAACTTTCACGAAAGCTTGAAATTCCTTTAACACTTTCACTCGCTTTGCGCTGGCTTGAAAATAGCTGTAGAGGTCCCGCAACAAATTTTCAGGAGCACATGCTTGGCACAAGCATAGGAGGAGCACAAGTTGAATGAGTGGCATATACACTTCAAAAAGATGTGGTATGTCTCCCTTCAAAAGAGTACACAAAGATTGTCGGTTCACCATCATAACGCTGGTCCCCTCGGCAGCAAACCAATGAGATTTTCCTTGTATAGAATATTTTTACATTCGAAGTGTAACATTAGCGATACTAGCTAATGCTATATTATTACTACCCACCCCAAATAATTCAATACATGTAGACATCCTGCAATAGTAACACTAGCAAGAATAGCTAGTTTACATTAATACTACCCACTCCAAATAATGCTGATACTCATAGACATCTTGCAATATCAAATATTACAAAACTTACTATGTCTAAAATATGTACTTTACTCATTCATTATAACTCCTGGCTTAGCACGAGTTCCATAACCCGACTAGTTCGCACCGAAGTCTATGATGACGAGAAGACTGACAAGCTATGAATAATGCATCAAGATACTTCAATAGGTTGATTCAGGACTGCACTGATTTACCCAGCTAGCCGATAGACAAACCACTCACAATCTCAAACTGCATACTCACCAGGTGTCCGGTCTACGTAACTTGATGAACGTACCAAGTTTTAACGGCCAGCTCACCAGGCACGTGCCGGGTTTCTAACTGACAACTCTCCAGATGTCCGGTCTACGTGACTTAACGAACGTACCAAGTTTTGACGGCCAGATATCCAAGTGTCCGGCCTATGTGACTTGAGAACGTGCCAGGTTTTAACTGCCTACTCACCAGATGTCCGGCTTACGTGACTTAAACACGTGTTCGCAACGTGGCGTTGTATTTTTAATATGAATATATCCTACTCCTTTATCCATCAAATAGATCTATATTAGGTATTAGGTGGTCGCTTAGCTAACATGGTTGACTTTTAAATCCGACACTTCCACGAGAAATCCTGGTCTGGACTTGGACATAATCGCTCCAGGATGGCATTATATAAACTCTCTATATTTTATTAAATATCTAAAATAGTTAATTATGTGATTATACATCATTCAGTGGAGGCGTCAGTAATTTCTCACTAGAATATTTATTTTTGAAAGTAAATTTGTTTTATGGAACACTTAATGTTTCTTTTTGCCGCTTGGGCGCTAGTCTCTTTGTAATTTTTAAAGAGGTTAATAGGTAGCCACTTTTTGATTCTTTTTCTAGCTTTGAACATTTAGTTTAAATATAAGTTGTTATTGCACTTGTAATTACTAATAATAGTTTGAACTTTAAAATTTGATAATGTTTTATTTATAGGTAATATTTTATAGACGTGTTTTCTTTAAAAAAATTATAAAAGTAATTCATTTAGTTGGTTTATAAGCTATAGCTTTAACATTTTACCGTTTAGTTTGGTGAGAAATTACCAGTACTCTATTGTGATATTACTTTGTTTTCTATTATAATGTTACATATTAACAAGTCGGAATCTTCTCGATTACTTCAAAGGTGGTGGAAGTAATAATCCTATATGAGTTTGAGTTATGTCGGAAAGTCAAACCTTTGTGTAATTTATTTTTTATCAGAATTGATATTTAAATTTAATCTTACAATTTAAATTTGTTTAGTTGGAACTCACAATGGTGATTCAGGCACTTTGTTAACCGATTAAAAGAGGCTCTTTAAGCTCTTTATTACTATATTAAATTTTTTTTTATAATTGGGTCTCTTCCAGACTAATTCCTATTAATAAATACTCTACTTTTATGATTATGACGTATATCTTCAAATGTACTGCACAAATGCAGTCTCTGCCAAATTTATATGATTTTCAACACACTTCAGTTTGCCTTGTGAGGCCATGTATTTTTTATTTATCTCTGTTGTTTTACCTGGAATAAATAATTCCAATTTTTCTTAAACTTGCACATGTTTCTATTTTTTGTTAAATTAAATTCCTTAAGGATTCCGTCAACCCTCTTCCTAGCTATTGTGGCCTCTAGCGGCTAGAATTGGAGGTGGAGAACGATACACAAGGACCTAACCAAATGCTGGTACAAATCAACAGCTTTAGCATCACCAAGTGGAATCAAATAAAAAATCCTACCTTGACCCGAATCTACTCTAAGAAATACACAAATGTTTTGTACAGCTGTTGTCGGTCATCTCGTCCACGATTATAGGAAACTTGTTTTTACGAAGAATATGACAAAGAATGTCTACTTTCCAAGCCCGTAGCATGCTTTAAAATATCCGCTGTTTTAGTTCACACACATTAAATATTCTTCGTAATTTCAGAATCTGGACAAATGGATTTGATCAGAGAAGGTAAATGCTGCATTACGTTGAATGAGATACTGTGTTACGCAACAAAAGTTGAGAGACGAACTTCTGCCTCTTTTACGTTCGTGTTTAACGTGGTAGTTTGAGACACAAACGAAGTTAAAGTTCTTTGACCAAGAATTCTCTTAGAATTTTCAACTTTTTTTTTTACTTTCTGCATGCTTTTCTAAAGCGGATTTCCCCGATGTTGCAATGTTTATATCAAAATCACACGCTTTAAAATATGCAAAACCATCACCTTTTGACTTGATTTGAACCATTCTTTCAAATGTTCATCACTCTCTCAATTAGATTTGAAGCTTTGGCAATATTTCGCCTTTTTTGCACTTGTTTATCTGCTATATTTTTCACCGAAAGCTATTTATTACACTATACAAAAGAAACCAATGTTCCCGATCACTATTAGCACATAATGGTGTATTTTACACTTACACAACACATTACACCTCGTTAAGTGCTTGAAGAATATATCTGCCTAGAGCGTGACTGAACGGCGAACGCATAATTTCATCAAGTATCAACACTCAACTAAACTGTGAAAATAACCTGCAGAAACCCACATTCTTCTCCTGCGCAGAGTGAGAATCAGTCTATGATCAGCGCTTCATGCTTTGAGTGTCCGAAAATACGTGTTACACTAGCTAAAGAAAATAAGCTGTTACAAACTGTGTATTTTAAAGTGAGTGGATTTCTTCAGATTATTCTTCAGACTTTCTGTCTATTCACTGTGACAGCCAACGTCTTGGAGGAGGGGTAAGTTTACAGTTACTATATCACAAGGTTTTTTGAAAGTTGTCAAGCTACAACACTGCGTAGAAGATTTTCCCTCCCACTCAGACCACCCCCTCACCCCTATCCTCCCAAACCACCCCCTCACCCCTACTCACCCACCCATCCCATCATTTCAAAGAGCCAATGAGTGAAGTTGACCACATACGAACATATAAGTAGATTTGTTAATTTTATTTGAATTAATCAGTAGATCAGTAGAAAAGTTAAAAATCAGTAGGGTTCTAGAGGTGTTTAATATTGATACATTTTCCTAGCCTTCGTTAGTTAGGGGGTTATGGTGCCATAAAAAGACTTCAGATAGCTTCTAGAGGTGTTTAATATTTAGAATTTTTCCTAGCCTTTGGTAGTTAGGGGGTAATGGTGCCATAAAACACTTCAGATAGCTTCTAGAACTGTTTATATTTAGAATTTTTTTTTATAGCTTCCCGCAATTGGGAGATGTGCCCACAAATGCCCCCCTCCTCCCCCCCGACATCAGCAGACTGGATAAACGTCAAACTTATCTACAAGTATCTGTGAGGAACGAGCAACTACGGTTTATTGTATCATACAAGCAACAGCAAAAGAACGATTGAAGCATTCAGTGATTCTGATTTTGCTAGTGCCATCAAGTCACGATGGTCAACGAGGGATCCATGCAGACGGTGCAGTGGCGCTGTCAAGCCGATTGCAGGAGTCAGTAGCATTGTCGACAAACGGAAGAGGAGTTTGTCGCTGGCGGTGAAGGCGCCAGAGAGTTACTGAGGCTGGATCGTCTACTTGCCGAATTTGGTGCTAAAAGGGACGAAATGCCAATCCTGTGAGTGGACAACCCAAGTGCAGTAAAACTTACAAAAAATCCTGATTTCCACAAGAGATCAAAGCACATTGAAGTGCGGCACTACTTTGTATGGGAGTGCTACTTGGATGGTCGGGTTGCTCTGAAGCACATTGATTAACAAAAGTAACTGGGGGATGTATTGACAAAGCCATTGGGTCGAGATATATTCAAGATGTTACGTGCTAGCATGGGTGTCTGTATATATACACCTATAAACAAAGTGTGAACTTTAGCAGCTGTGGCTTAGGAGTAAGTGTTGAAGATATAACCACACTGGAATAAAGGATAAAGATTATTCTAAAGCATACTGCATGGTGCTACCATCTAGTGCTAGCACATGTTCACAAAACCCCTTTTTTCTATCTCTATCTCATTATCTGTGAAACAAGCTAACTGCGTTGTTCTTTTGTACTTAGCACAATTAATAAGTTCTCACTTTTTTTGTCAATTGCAATATATTAAACAAGGCCGTAGTCAGGGGGGGTTTTCGGCGTTCCACCCCCCCCGAAATTTCATGAACAAAATATATATGGCTTTATTTATGATTCAAACAATATCAAAATAAAGGTACAGGTACAAATTAGGGGGCTGTGTTGCCATAAAAAGCACTTCAGAGAGCTTCCAGAGGTGTTTATTATTTAGAATTTTTTTCTAGCCTTCGGCAGTTGTGGTGTTATGTTGTAATAAAAAAAAAGTTCAGATAAATTCTAGAGGTGTTTAATATTTAGAATTGTTCCTATTTTTCGGTGGTTAGGGGGTTATGTTGCCATAAAAAAAACACTTCAGATAACTTCTAGAGGTGTTTAATATTTAGAAATTTTCCCAGCCTTCGGCAGTTAGGGTGCTATGGTGCCATAAAAGACACTTCAAAGAGCTTCTAGAAGTGTTTAGTATTTATAATTTTTCCTTAACTTCAACAGCTATGCTACTATAAAAAAAAGTTTAGAGAGCATCTAGAGGTGTTTAAATATATAGAATTTTCCTAGCCTCCGGCAGTCATGTCACCATAAAAACACTTTAAAGAGCTTCTAGAGTTGTTTAGATATAGAGATTTTTCTTATAGCCTCCGGTATTTATGGGGTTATGGTACCAATAAAAAAGCACATAAGAGAGCTTCTAGATCTGTTTAATAATTAGAATTTGTCCTATCCTCCGATAGTTGGGGGTAGTGTTACCATAAAAAAAACACTTCAGATAGCTTCTAGAACAGTTTTTATTTAGAATTTTTTCTAGCCTCGGTCAATTGGGGGATGGGCCCACCAAACCCCCCCTGAAATTATTGGATGGCTACGGCCTTGATATTAAATATATATATCAAATTAACATTATTAGTATTACTATCGTCAGTATTGAACGTTGGACTTCCAAATAATAATTACTAGTTTAGAGTTTACTTATTTCAACTTGTTTTTATTTATTTAAATCTAAAACACACTGTGGCACCTGAATCACCATAGATTCAACATTACACGACAAGACAATTGGGGGTTTGAAACACTGTCGGGTGTACGTAAGGTTATTTTTTATCATAAGAGTTAACAAAGACCTTTTCCCCCGCCAAAATTAGGGTACACGTCCTATAAAATCAAACTTCCACATCCCTATCACATTAGCATTTAGCAAAACTATACTAAAATGCTAAGGAATAAAAGATTGTAAATCCTAAATGTGTTGTATGATATATACTTTTTCAAGTAAATTATGAATAATATTTTTGACATTTACAATACCACCTTAAAAGGAAGTATTAAATCCCAATGTCTGATAAACATTAATACAACTTTATAGCCACTTTGGTGGTCCCATGGCAGAAAGCCGTGATGTTGGTTAATTTCCACTATTTTGATTCCCATTGCAATCTATACATTTGTAGCTACAGTTCAAATAAATTATACCTCCCCTTTTCCGATTTCTTATTAGCACAAACGTAACAAGGATAATATATTTTAAAAAAGAAAGTAAAGTTTTCGAATAGATTAACCCTTCACCTTTTTAAAATGTCATTATGATTAATCATAGTTCCTAGAAAAAATTACCAATTTAAATGTTTTTCCTTCTCCGTGAGTATAATAATATCTTCGTATATGAACTTATTTATAACCATTTTCAGTTTTACACTACCTTCCAGGGGCGGCTCGTCCCTAAGGCGCGGAGGCGCGCGCCCCCCATCCCCACGAATCCCCAGTTCCTTTTAACGTTATTATTCGCACTCTCACGACAATTTTATCTTGCCATAATAGTTTCAAGAAAAATATGTTTTTGGTTTAAGTAATAGCACGCAATGTTTTTAAAATGGCATGCGGTCGGGCGCGAGGTGGTCAGCGCCTGACATTGTGAAACCAAACCTTCCCACCCCTTCACCTCTTGTCTTCAAATGGCATGCAGTCAGGCGCGCGACGGTCAGCGCCATGCATTGTGAAACCAAACCTTCCCTCCCCTTAACCCATTGTCCCCACCCTGCTATAGCTAGCTAGCTAGCATTGCTTATTCTTCTTTTGAAGGCGCACTCCCTTACGCGCCCTAAGGTTGAAAGCTTGTGAAATGTGTATAGCGTGAACCAGCAATAGTTGTTGTCAGTCATCCTGCGTGCTCCTGCATCTTGAGGCTGTGTGTGGCGTGTGTGTTTATAATAATATTATGTAGGGTTATTTTAGGATAATGTTTATTTGAGTTATATGTTTTAATATTTTTTGTAACTAGGCTTAATATGAATAGTTCAATTCAGGCGCTTAAGACAACGAATATTGCAAGATTAACTCTTGATCAAAAAAGAGAATTGAAATCATTAGGTAGGCCATGTCCTGAATTTTGTATGGAACAAAGTGAAAAAAAGAAAAATGAAAATCGAGTTTTTAGAAGACAGCTCAAGTCCAAAGATGCATACCAAAAAAATGGCTGGATTTGCGGCTGTGATGTGGACAAATCTTTGTACTGTTTTCCGTGTATTTTGTTTTCTCCCAGAAAGAGTGGTGAATGCTTGTGGATAGTAAAGGGCGTCAATGATATAAAACATTTAACAGAAAAAATTAAGAAACATGAAATATCTGTGAATCACATGAATAGTGTCGTTGATCTTTCTTTGCTAGGCAAAGTAAACATATCGTCTAGTCTAGACTCACAATACAGAGAAAACGTTAAAAAACACAATACTAACGTTGACAAAAATAGGCACATATTAAAAAGGTTGATTTCATGTGTTAAATTCTGTGGTGTTTTTGAATTACCTCTCAGAGGTCATGATGAATCAGCATCATCTACAAATCCTGGTGTCTACAGAGGTTTAATTAATTATACTGCTGAGCTGGATTCTACAATGAAAGACCATTTAGAATCAGCCACTGTATTCAAAGGAACATCGAAAATAATACAAAATGACATACTGGACTGCATGCTTAATGTCTGTAGGGAGGAAATAGTAAAGCAGATACGCGATTCTGAATTTGTAGCCATCGAATGTGATGAGACAACTGATGTAACGAACCATTGTCAGATGGTATTAGTTTTTAGGTATGTGTTTGAGGGGTTGGCTTGTGAGAGGTTTTGGGGGTTTCTTATTCCTGAAGGAAGATGTGCAGGCAGCTTAGCAAAATGCATAATGGACCACATCAAACCTCTTCTAGACACTTCAAAAGGAAGATTAATAGCACAGACATATGATGGTGCTAATGTTATGAGTGGCTCTGTTGGGGGTGTACAGGCCAAGATTAGAGAAACATACCCATTTGCCTATTTTGTACATTGTTACGCTCATCAGCTAAATTTGATATTGGAAAAAGCAACCAGTGCAAACAGCAAAGTTCGAGTTTTTTTCTCAAACCTTTCTGCCATTCCCGCATTTTTTTCGCACTCATCTCTACGATCTGACGTTTTGGAGCAAGTAGTACAAGTCAGACTACCCAGAGTTGCTACAACAAGATGGAACTACAACATTCGAACTGTTAACGTTGTGTACGAAAATAGAGATAAGTTGAAGGAATGTTTCGAAGTTCTTGAGGAAAAGTGCACAAACAAACTTACTGTTAACGAGGCGAGTAGCCACAGAAGAGCTTTTCAGGACCCAAATTTCATGTTCTGGCTAACTCTTTTCCACAAAATTTTACCTCACGTGGATATATTGTACCAACAACTACAAACCAGGAACAGGGACAGTGTAATGTGGCAAAATGACATTTGCATTTTTGAAAATGAGATACAGAAAGAAAGGGGGCAAGTTAATGAAATAGAGAAGCAAATAAATGAAGAGTTCCCTGAACAACCAAGAAAAAGGAAAAGTAATGTTGAATGTAGCACCAGAGTGGGGGATGCTAAAGAAGTGTGTGATGTTATTACAACTAATGTAAAAGACAGATTCGCTTTTACTGGTCATTTGGAGGCAGCTTCTTTGTTATGTAATGAGTCATTTCCCCAATTTTCTACTTGCTTTCCGGAAGAAAAACTCACGCGAGTAATCCAACACTACCCATTCTTAGAAAAAGAAAAACTCCGGTCTGAATTGGGACTTTTATACAGACGACAGGACTTTGACATTAAAGGAGCAATACAACTATTGAACTTCATGGAGAAAAATAACATTATTTCAGTTTTCAGTGAGGTGACGAAGCTTCTAAAAATTATCATAACGACCCCAATGACGTCTGCTGAACCTGAACGTTGCTTTTCTACACTGAAAAGAATAAAGACTTTCTTAAGGAATACAACAACAAATGACAGACTTAATGCTCTAGCGATGGTAGCCATAAACAAGGAACTTATCACACAAATGAAGGACTTTGACGACAGAGTTATGGAAAAGTTCATTAACTTAAAGGAGAGGCGTATGGACTTCGTATATAAATAATTTCTTTGTTTATTGCGTTCTAAGTCATTTCTCGCAAGTGTAAATAATGTAAATATTGTGTATCCTACATATTAATGTTGTGAGATTGTGAGGACATTGAACATACATACATATATATTTATGCACATTACACAGCTGCAGTTTCTACAACACATCTACGTTCTTTGGGGTGAGTTTATTTTTTTTATCTTTGCATGTTGTTTGTGATATTAATTTTTGAGTTTAACTAAATGAATATTTAGCAAAACATACTCCGAAATTTGTGTCTTCCTTTAAATATATTATTTAGAAATAATTTATTAACTAAACAGGCTGCGCCCTCCAGCTTCTAAAGTGATGAGCCGCCACTGCTACCTTCCCTTTCAATATACAACAGAATTCCATACTCTCATAGCATACTCAGTCTAATTTTCGCGTTTAAATTTCCTTCTACCACCATGCCAATTATAATGACCCCTTTCCTGAGAATATTAATTACAATTTGGAGGTTTTAAATTTCATTCATCCTCTATGTTCATTATCAAAAGCCCTCAGCTGAGCATATTTAATATAATTTTCAGTTTTAAATTTCTTTTTCTCCAAGTGTACAACAATGTCCTCCTTCTAGAGCATTTTTATTAACGTTTTCAATTCTGCATTTTCCTCCCCTTTGTAGGTATGATAATATCTTCCCACCTTAACAGGATTAATACAATATTCAGTTTTAGATCTATTTCCTCCTCCATGTTTAACACAATATCCTCCTTTCAGATCCTGTTTAGTAGGGCCTACAGTTATTAGTTTTATGTTTTCATTTCCTTCCAAGTGCAAAGCGAGCTTTCATAATACAATTTTCAATTTTACATTCTCATCCCCCTACCCCTTTCCATGTGCACTACAATGTCCTCTTGACTGAAACACTTTAGTACAATTTTCAGTTTTACATTTACTTACTCCTCCATGTGCAATGTAGTGTCCTCTTAACTAATACTTCTTATTACAACATTTTATTACTCCTCCTAATGCACCATCCTCCTGACTTAGATTTATTAGTATAATTTTACTTTTTTCCTTCTTCCTCCATGGGTAGACTAATGTCTTCCTAAGTGAGCCTTATTAATAAAATTTTTAATTTTACGTAACCATATTCTTCCATGCGCAAAACAATGTACTCCTCTCTGAGCAAGCTTAGTAATGTAACAAATAACTTGTTTTAAATATATAATTACGGTATTTCGGAAGCAGAGTACGCCATTCGGTCTAAAGGACACATTGTGTTAGTATTGAATTTATGAACACGTTATTTTATGATACTCCAATCGCGTCAGTTTGTTTATCTAATGCTATAAAACAAGAAAAATATTCATAAACAGTGGAAAAGACAATATTTATGTGTTTACGTAAGATTTTGTAGAATAAAAATTGACATTGTTTTGTTTGAACTGCCATGTTGAAAGGCTCGTAGCGCGGTCTCGCAGAAACTATCAATCTTGTAATGATCCTGTTTTGTTGCATAGCTTTCTGGAGTAAATAGATTCAGTTTGTGTCATATTTATTTAGTCAGACTGTACTGTTGTTGCTACACTTCCGTACACGTGCAGGAAGACTACGGGTTAGGGACATTCAGTTTACTTGTTTCAAGCCCTAGTAATTATTTAAGAAAAAAACCTCGCAGTGTGAGTGAGAAAAAGAGAGCCACATATTTCATGTTAAAAAAAAAAGTAGTTTTGCTTGTGCTTGTAAGAGTTCAGCAGCTCTCTGAATCAAAATTAATGGTATAGCTAGGAAAATGGTGGGGGGTATTAGTTTTTTCTTGACTTGTTAACGAGGTGTTCAAGGAGAACGGATCACGACAATCTACGTGAAAGCTAGTGCTATATAGCGGCAAGACTTTGTGATCTAGCCTGAGCTACTCTTTTAAAGCCCTTATATACAACTACCTCATATTATATTAATATATATTTTTATCAAGCTACCCACAAGTCCAAGATTATTTAGAGTCCCACACCACGTTATTATTATAATTTGTTTATTTTATTATTCATTATTATAAATTATTTTTCACAGAACAGTTTTCAGTTTTAAATTTCACTCCCCCTCCATGTTCAATACAAAGACCTCCTAAATAAGCCTTCTTAATACAATTTTCAGTTTTATTTAACCTTACTCCTCCATGTCCAAAACAATGTGCTCCTCTCTGGGCAATCTTAGTACAATTTTCAGTTTTACATTTACTTCTTCCTCCATGAGTTTGACAATGTCCTTTTCTCTGAGAAATCTTTGTAAAATTTTCTGATTTACATTTTGTCTTAGTAGTCTTAGGTGGCATGCAAAATCCTTCTAGTTGAGGATGTTTACAGCTTATATGGTATTCTCCATGATTTTTAAAATCCTCACACGTAAGTATGAGCTAGCTTATGTTTTATATCCATGTTCATTATTGCCTTGATGATCATTACTGTACTCTACTATTTGAACGAGATTTTAAAAACTTCTCTTATATTTTTAAGACATATTTTCCTTTAATTCACATCATGAGCTTTTTAATAAAAGATTACTGCAATTTAATTTCTTATTTAGCTCATTAATATATAATTCTTGATTCAATTTAGCAGATTCACTATTAAAATTTAAATCAAAGCTTACTTGTACACGTAAGCTTGACTGTAATAATTCACTTGATAAAGCAGATTGCTCTTGTTCTAGATTGATCTGTAAACAAAATCCAAGCAAATAATTTATTATTAATAATAATTATTACTCTAAACTAGTTTTAAAAAAAGACTCAAAAAGAACCTTTGGCCTAGTGCACCATATACTCTACATTGATAAAATGAAACCACAGCCAAGAGCTAGCAAATTTATAACTTTATAAATGGCAGCATAAACGCAGAAAAATATTATCTGGTGGATGAAGATTCAATCTTAGGCTAAAGTCCGTTCAGCGTAGGAATTGTTTTCTGAAAGGCCTTTTTCCCTACCATAAATCTATTATATAGTAGGATTTTGGTAGAAAAATGACCTTTCAGAGAGTAATTCCTACCGTGAATGGAATATAGAATAGCCGATATTTTAACACATCCATATGACTCGTGCCTAAAAACATTCTGAATTCTGGATAGCTCATACGTAGAGCATTTTTACGATAAACAAAAGTACTGAGATTGAATTCCATAGTCATGTGACATTTTTAAACAAATTTAAATATTTGATTTATATCCACCTACTTATGGACACTTATATATTAGGATTCATTTTTAGCTTGAGTCAGTATATTTTTTAAATTTTGAATGTTTTTCTTCATTAAATTATGATTGTTTCTCTTGTATTTACAGTTATGCTGACCAAATTATAAACGTAAAAATTAAAAAAGTCTTTTAACAAGGAAAATATTGTTTTCTTTAAGAAGGAATATTTAGTAAGGTTATACACATTAACTAATTTGTGACCAATTAATTATTATCGCATCAAAAGGCTTAGCGTATCAAATGGTGTGTTCTTATTCTTTAATAAGTATTTGCTAAATATCTTCATGTTATCTTAATATAAACTATTTTATTCCTCAAAGTGTCTGTTTTCATAAATTTCAAGAATTATTAAAATAGAAAGATAAAATAAGTTCGAGTGGTGCCAGAAGTGCTTAGTGCTATTCATGTTTAACTTAAATTTATAAGTGACTACCTGTGAATTTTCCTCTGGGGTTGAATCCATTATTCCTTGAAAAGTATAATAGAATTTTTTTTCAGTTTTCACAATTTCACCCAATTAATTTGTGATGTCAGACTCATTCTACAGCTACAGTATAGATAAACATTTTTGTCATCAAAGACAAACAAAATTAGCCAAAGTTATACTAAGTAAAGTTATTTTATCAGTTTAAAGTAAAAATAATAAACATGGTATACATCAAAATTCTCAATAGAAAGGCTCCTTAACATGGAATACTAGCACTATTATTAAGTGTTATGCAAAGTAGTTTGGTACTTGGCTTAACTAGTGTTCAAATTGGGAAATTTTAATAATCGAAACAGTAACAACTAACAATTATAATTCCTGAATCTATTTTACAGCAAAATATCAAAAATATCTTGCATAGCTTATGTATGTCTGTCTTTTATTTGTAATAAAAATTTAAGGACATAAATCACAGATATTATAAAATTAAACTTTGTTATTATAAGAAACGTGACAAAGTAAATAACCACGTGATAAACAATAGTAATAAATTTATTTTGTAATAAGACAAGTACCTATGCTTTAGGATTATTTTTTTATGTAAACCAATTAGCTAGTTCATTTTACCCATGTGGAAAAATCAAATCTGGGCAGATCTTCGACAGATCTGGCTGATACTGGACCAGATATCACTAGATCTGGCTGGTTCTGGCCCAGATCTGAATATTATTGGAAGATAATTTACATGTATTGATATTCATTCATTTAGATATTTGCTTACTATAGGCCTATATGGGCTTACATCTTACATATTTGAGAAATAATGGGGTTAAATTAAGGCCATGCATGATTATTAGGCGTGGAAAAAAGATTTATTTAATTATCAACTATGGTTTAAAATAATTTATGTTAGCTGAAATTATCACACACAACTTTCGTTACTCCGTCAGGCTAGGACATATTTGCCCACAAAATCTATCGCATGACCCCATGGGCTATGGAATTAAATTAACTTAGAAATATACCCACCTCATGGTGTAGTTAGCTATACCATAACGTGCTAGTTTTGTGTTGAGCTAGAATTACATAAAGAAGTCATTGTCTGTCTTCTTGTTGGTCAAGGTTCACCTACAAAATGCTCTACTGAGTGGATGGAATTATTCATGTCCCAACAGTATTTAAAACAAAAACTTTTTTAATATCCACGTCTTATATTGTCTAGGCTATACGTATATATTATAATTGCTCTAATGGGGTTTGGATGAGGAAGGAAACATTTTAGAGATAATATACCAGCATTTGCTTGGAATGAGGGTGGGGAAGCTCTCTAGGAAAAACCACCTTCATTAGACCCATCTGGGATTCGAACCCCGATCTCCTTATCATCAGCGTGCAAATCTAATATTAGTTTGACATAATTCATTTTGATAGTCACATATTATATAATTATGTTCGGTTCAGACCGCAACAGCAAAAAGAAGCACTTAAGTACGAGCAAAGACAATTTCTAGCCGTTGACTTTAAAAAGTACTGTGTAACATGACATGACTCTCAAAATTGTATTGACTTCAAAAAACTATACTACGTTGGGAAAAGTTTTATAAAATGTTTAATTTTGTCCATGTTAGCGTACCACCCAAATCGTGTTCGCGTGCCACAGGTTTGCCATCCCTGTCCTATACTGACATCACGATTCACGAGCCCTCACAGGTAAAACCATCACACTCGTACAATAATAGCGTAGTTAGTACAAGTAAGAATAACCGAACTGAGAGTTAAATTTGGGAGAATAGAACTAATAAAAAAAACTGCTGGTGGTTCTTTTACAAGCCAGGTGTCAAACGTATATTTACGTTCTTTAAGGCTTGACTTTTTATATTAATTTAACTAACACTAATATTTATTATATTATCATCAACCAACAAGCCACTAGTATTATAATACTGAATTCTTTCTCCAAAACCACACACCCCATGTGGAAAAATTAAATCTGGGCAGATCTGGATGGTTCTTTCCCAGATCTGGCTGGTTCTGGGCCGGATCTAAATATTATTGGAAGATAATTTACATGTATTGATATACATTCATTTAGATATTTGCTTACTATAGGCCTATATGAGCTTACATCTTACATATTTGAGAAATAGTGGGGTTAAATTAAGGCCATGCATGATTATTAGGCGTGAAAAAAAGATTTATTCAATTATCAACTATGGTTTAAAATAATTTATGCTATTTAAAATGATCACATACAACTTTCGTCACTTTGTCAGGCTAGGACATATTTGCCCCACAGAATTTATCACATGACCCCATGAGCTATGGAATTAAATAAACTTAGAAATATACCCGCCTCATGGTGTAGTTAGCTATACCATAACGCGCTGGTTTTGTGTAGAGCTAGACTGCCGAGGACGGGGAAACCCAGTTTCGAAACTCAGTATGGTGATTTGGGGGAGGTTTTTCCTAAATTATTTTCCACTCTCCCTCCACGAAAATGCAGATTCACTTCCTATAAAATCAACCCTACAAATTCCTAACCCATTAGTGTAATAAGTACTTAAGCGCTCAACCCAAACGGGTTGTAAGCCTTCGTGCCAAATAAAACTTAAAAATACTTTTTATTTCATTAGTTAGACATCGCACAAAATAAACAGGATCAAAATAGCAAAATGAAATCTACATACATTTATTTGTAACTAATTTAAAGGGTTGAATTTCAAGTATCCTAAATAAATGTAAATAAAATGTATGAATAATAAAACAAATGATCAATTATTTAGTAGGGATATTTTAGTTTAAAATGAAAATATTCATACAATACAATTTAATATTTACAGTTTAGCTAAAAATAGAATAATGTACAAATTAGTACCAAGATTTTTTAATAATCTATCTAGTTAGTAAATTTTGATTTACATTTTTGAATTGGCTTATTTAATAATTTTTTTAAAAATGTGTTGCACACATGAACATTCAAGAATAGTTGGGGATAAGTTGGCAACCTCGTATTTGATTTACTTGTGCTTATATTAAGAGCAATTTTAATTATGTTAGACTATTTTGCAAGAAATCATGACAATTTATTTTTTAGCGATTGTAAATAAGATAATTTGGTAGCAATTTGCAAATAGAATGATATAATATTTGAGAATGAACAATCAGATGTTGACGATGAGGTAATATTCATGTAGCATTTGACATTGAGTCATAGTACATGCAAAATGGTCCAAACACAGATACATCTAATGGCTGAAGTTGGTGTGTGGTATATGGTGGGAATATAAGAAGGACAGTACCATTTCCTTTTTTTAAAAATCAAACCACCTTAATTGATAAATGGCTCTTGAGAATGTCTATTAGTAAAACAACTTTCCTCTTAGAACTGTATTTTATATATGTCACAAAATGCGTAAGACACTCAGCAAAGTTTTCATTGGGCATCCAACCAGAATGTTTCTTATGGCCAGAAACAAATGTTCCTGCTAGAGCACTCTTGTATATGTCAAGCTCTATATAAACGTGGTGGGGAATGAGAAATGGTCGTATGCTTTGTCCAAGTGAATTGATAATTCCCACCAAGGTAAGAAGCATACCTCGCTATGGAGAAGTGTTTTGGGCCACTTGGTATTTACCTTTTGGAGTCACTTCCTTCTCGGGTTTCTTCTGCACAGTCATAGCCATGGTCTCATCAAGAAACCATATGTCATCAGGACAAAATTTGTTTTTTGAGAACCTCTTATAGTTTGCTGAAAAATGTCATTACTTTTGGTTTATTGAAACCAGCTGCTGTGATACTTTTAAAAGATATGAGACTAAAGGTTTTCCTCTTCTTTTGAAAATATTTTTTTTCCAAGGTCTGGAGAAGGATTGATGTTCTTGTCTTTACTGTACCACTTCAATGTGGTACTATCCACACTAAATTTGTCAGATGCTGAACAGATTGACAAGTTGTCTTCAGTTACCTCTTTTACCATAGATTTCATAGTATTCATGGAAAATATTTTCCACTGAAATTCACCTTCCCCTTTAGATTTATGTCTGTAAAATACTGGCATCGTGAAAGTGTAAATCATCAAATTAATGTAGACCTACTACTGAAATTGTTAATAATTAGTCTAGAAATATTATGGTAGCTAACAATAAAAATTACAAGCACTAAGCTTTTATTTTCTATTTTCATTCATAATTTGTCACAATAATATACCTAGGCAAGTTAAAAAAACAAACAGTATTAACCATGGCAGATGCATTAGTCTTACCTTAATAAAACAAATACAAATAAAAGTTCCCAATATTTAGTTCCGAATATCAAGATTAATTCATAAAATATTGATGGACAATGGTTCAAATATACGAATGGTGCCGGTTTCAATAATATCATTTTATATGACTTAGGTTAGATGAATATCGAAAAGAAAATTGCATTCTCCACTAGAGAATTAACAATGGTTTAAAATGTTTTTTTGCTAATCATAAATTAATTAATCTTCCTCTCTACATCTAACAATAATAAAACACTCAACTTGCCTGTGTGCCAGTATAACGCTATTTTTCAATATTACAAAAACCACCCCTATGACACTTTACTTAAAACCAATTGTAAAAGTTGATCAGACTTTGAAGATTTTTAGTTGCACGATTTGCCACTATAAGAGAAAGCGTTGTGATCGTTGCGGATAGTTATGACGTTTTATAACAACAGCTGTTCAGATTTATAAGATTTTACTACTGCACAATGGCTTTATATGTCAAAAATAAAAATAAATGTAAGTTTCCAGATTATTTTAAAACTGACGTGTCAACGTTTATACGCCCTAAAATTTCTAGAGACATGATTGTGAGAAAAATATACAAGAAAGATTTCTGGTCAAAAGAATTTTAGAAAAAAAACAACCCAAATATAATGATAGATTTTGTGAAAAACATTTTTGGCCAAAAGATATTCTATAAGAGTGGATTGTAGCAGATAATGATGAAAGAATTTTTCAAAAGGAAAGTGTGAGATTGCTTTTTATAATTACAGATTAGTTTTTCTCTTAATTATTTCCACATTGGTTGATCAATGTTTGCAATAAAATAAACTTCTGCTAGATATCTGTTACCACCACTCCTATGTAATTGGCTACTTGTATGTTTATTTATAATTATTATAACAGTGATTTTTCTACTGCCTTAACTTCAGATATTATTTATATGCCAAAATAAAAAAGTTTATTTTTAATTGTGGATGGTGCTTTAGAACTGATACAAGTAAAACACTGTATTTTTTTAAAACTGCAAATCACTAAGAAATTTCTATTACCATTTATACTTGCAAGTAAACGGCAAATCAAATTATACCATAATAATATCTAGGCCTATTTAATATGATTTGATTTTGTAATATTCAGACATCTCACTAAAATCAAAATCCAGGCGAAGGACAGTTATTTGCACATGAAAGTTTAAGTAACAAGAAGACGATGCTAAAAAATCTTACCCATAAATATTTCACTTATTTTTGTTAATTACTAAAAAAAAGTGATTGTTTTTTGTATCAATACACTAACAATGATATGGAGAATCGATAGAAACTAAAAAATTATATTATTTGCATTCGAAAGTATTTGACAACATCACATTAAAAAAGTGACACTATTTGTTTAGTTTTTTTAATGGCACTCGCCACAAAAATATTAAATTATTCATAGAAGACTGGAACTGCTCACATCCTAACGTCTTAAGCACTCTTAATATGACTGTACTATAGATTGGTAGTAACAATCGATATGTTGCTGCAAGTACTATTACTACAGTAATTTAATTACATAATATTTAGGGATGATAGGTACTATGAATAATTGTCTTGGCACTTAAATCAAATATAGTACTTGAAAAATGTCTACTTGAAGGCGGGAAACAAACCTGGGACCATTATAAAGACGGAAGTACCAAAGTACTATATTTAAATCTTATTTTATAAATAATAAAACGATATTGAAACTTTATAGACACTATGCAGGAACGAAATGAGTAAGACTAGGTGAGTGGTATTGATTTGCCTCGGTATTGAGCCTTCTGCAAGAACGTACACTCTAAGATAGCTAACGAACATCACTCACACTTTAGATAGTGAATTAATATTTTTTAAATGTACTCAAAAATCACAATTCTCATTCACTATTCACGTTTGCTTATTTCATTCTTGCATTCTGCCTTATCCCTTTATTGAAGGAAAGATTATAATTTTCGTATTCAGACAAATTACCCGAAATGTTACTCCTCAGGATTAAATCAAAAATCCTCTCAGATGCTTTGAGCTCGATGTTAATATTGATTGATGACTTAGTCCCTTCATACATCACTATATTTTTTAAATATTAATTTATAGCCATTTTTATATGATCAAAAATTACCAAACAAATAATTACCATGTGATTTATAATACAGTATTTCAAATTTAAATTATCTTAAATCAATGAGCAAATGATTAATTGTAATTTTTATGTTATCACTTGATGTGGGATATTCTTTTTATTCACTAGTTATCACATTCGGGATGAAATAATTACTGTCTAACGGGAAAATGTAATCTTGGAGGCTCAAACCTCTCTTCAAAATTTAAATTGCGCGCGCGCTATTCCGCAACGACACTAATACCATTTGGCTTCAATGTCTGAGCACTGAAACTCAAGAGTAATCAGACCCGTATATCTTTGACTCCATTGATCTCTATAATATAACTGGATGGACATACACATGCACATTCCAAGGACAAAAGCGTGACGCTCAAGTGTATCGTTCTGGCCTTGTTTACACGATCATTTTTCTACTGTTGTGGCACTAAAACACTTTAAGACATAATATGATATGTCACGCTATCAATACCTCATAATAAAAGTGCTTCCTCTTGAGTAAGCAGTTCATACACCCGTTATAAAAGCTCTCTAGGGCACTTGTATGACAGAAGTGGTTGGTGTGTTTCAGTTCTTCCATAAACTGTTTATCAGTCACAAATCCTAGAAAGAACACAATCCATTCCTATGGGTCTTGCATAACATTGTGCTCACACTGGTGACATTCATTCCATCTTCCTATCCATGTATGCAACATAAATGGTTCAAACAAGAGATGATGTTTTCTCTAAGTAATTCTGAATCATCATTACATGATGCGGATGACCATCATCAACGATTTACCAAACTCTCCTTATATTATATGATTTTTTTTATTTGATTTTAAGTTGGGTTTAAGATTCTTCATAAAACATTTTACCGTGTGACACACATCGAATTCTTGCTGAATGTTAAGAAACCTGGTCCTAATTAGTTTTTTTAATTTCTCGGTGTCGGTCTGACAGGAACTGAGAGAAACATTTACGTTTTTTTCCCTTCATTCGGGTTAATATTGTTTCACACTATGGTTTTTCAAGTTCACTTTATTTAAAATGTTTTATAAAGTTATCCAATTTAGCATCTTATTAAATTTCAAGTCCATGCCATCATATGTGACATATTTCGCACAGAATCTTGGCGAATCATACTGACCATCTCCTGACACTCACACCTCTGAATTATGAAATGAATCCAGCTGGACAAATGTAAATCTCACAAATGGCTGAACAAACTTTTATACTTTTGAAAATAATGTAGTCTCGTTTAAAGAACATAAACGAAGCATTTCAGTAAATATATTAAAGGTGTCAAGATCACTTCCACTCCAGTACAACGCTGAGGTAGGCGTGACTGAGCCTGAATGGTGATATTTATGTCGTGATTGAGACCCTGTTTGTATCTGTGGCTATTATGACAAATCGTAGAAATTGTTAGGCAACTTTTGGTAGTCCTCCGGCCGATAGTATGGTCGGGATAGGATTTTTGCTAGAATTAATTAAAACAAAAATATTTTTTGTTCTTGTCAAATAATATACACCCTAGATTAACATACTAAAAATCTACATCTGTATCTTTATGTCATTGGCTGCCATATTGGGAAAATGGCGTGGATAATATACCTTTATGACGTCTTTCCTCATTTGTAGGAAAACATTACTTCCTGCAAAAATGTGTTCTGAATGTGTTCAAAATTAAAGAGTACCAAATTACCAATAAATATTGTATATAATATTTCTCTCTGTGACCCATATTTTACCTGCAGATTCAATTTCCTTAAGATTTATTAATTCATAATTTTCTTAACTATAGTTTTTTTGTAGTTTACTTCTTTAATGTGAAAACTGTTGGCCCAATGATAAACTTTGCTGAAACAAATTTGTAGAGCACACTATATTACATAACAAAATTAAGTTTGAATGGCTGGGGATGAGGCAGATGGGGGTGGGGTACGTTGGGGTGGGATACGTGGGGGAGCAAAATGAATGGATCAAAGTTTGATATCAAGTTTAAAAAATGTCTGTAACAATTTGGAAACAAAATACTGCTATCAATACTTTATGATAATTAGTTTCAATATTTTAGTCCGTCAAGAGTTACCTAAGTTTTATCATATATCATCTTCACTATCTCTCACACAGTCCAGGCCACGTGGTACATTACTACGGTTCCCTCCGCTGTAGTTGGTGCTAATCTCACTACATGCAATTTCATATTTTTTGCATTTGCGATTCTCAGAACATGGATCCAATCGCACTCCATCTGTCTTGCATGTACACCTTATCATTTTAAGCAATGCTTCTGTCATAGGTTGGAACTTGCCACCAACATTCATCCATCTAAAGTCTTGGGGGTTTACTGCATTACAATCCAGTGTTTTCCAGATTATACACTGATAATGAACTGGGAGTAAGTGGTACTGAGTTTTCAGTGGGAGGTAGAAGGGAAATTTCAAACTCGTTCTTAGCTAAGAAGATTTTCTTTAAGTATAAAGTGTACCTCAGTAAATCTAATAAGTCCCTAGCTGTATCCCCTCCATACACAGACACTAACACTTTTAATCCTGCTGATACAAAGTGATAAAGTGCATCTGAGGAGCACAGTTTACGTAAGACTGCTATTTTACCTCTCTCAAAAAGAGAACTCGTGCCGAGTCACAGCCTATTAAGGCATGAGTGAAAGGCAGTATAGCACATGCCCTTTCACCAAGCGATGCTTTCATATCAATAATACTAAGTTTAGTCCCATTACTTTTAGAGGAGTGCATCACAATTTTTTGTTTTGCTTGGTATAGGAGCATCAATAGAATATCTATTTCATCCACCAATTCTGTCACATGCCTACTCTCCGAAATTTATAGAGCTCTTTTTAATATTTTTGCGTCTGCATCTGCAACATCATATATTACATGATGTTTCACTTTTTATAGGTCACCACCTAGAACGTTTAAAAAGTTTTGTTTGTTTTCCTTATTTGCCAAAAACTGTTCTTTCCTCGTGACTACGGGTGTGATTTGGTCAAAAGATATGGTCACTGAAGAGTGCCTCGTTTGACAATCTTGTTCCATATCTTTAACGCTGCAGGTCATGTAGCCATCAAAAACTACAGAAATTTTCTCATAGTTCTTGTCAATGTGTGTTTTGTACATGTGAATATTCTCACCAAAATTAACACCTGAAGTTCAACTTAACTTTTCAACAAGCTGGTTGTGATAATGTTGGATTACTGCTGTTGCAGCATATCTGAAAATAGCTGAGGCTGGTTGCTTTATATCTCTGGGAAATAATGATTTTGTCCTCAAAATGATCGAACAGCTTTTTTTGCATACACTTATATGACTCATATTCATCTGGCAAAAATGAATCCATCTTTTCACAAAGCACTGTTATTTCATAACTTTCTTCGTAATTTTATGTTAGCCACTCACATACTTTTAAAAAATCTTCACTCTTAACAGTGTCAGATGATCTACCAGATGAACTATATGGCAGGTCACAATCACGATACTTTATAGGTAAATGTTGTTCATTTCGGAAATTTGAACTACATATTCTGTGATACAGTGCATCAGTGGCCAGAAAATCAGTGACAGCTTGTAACCGTCCCCTAATTCCATCTGAACATTTGTCATTTCTATACTGCCAAACATTCAGAACGGTATCACAAAATTGTAGAGCTCTAACACATAAAACAAACTTAGTTTATATTTCATTAGCTGTAAATTATATTTCCACAAAATAAGCAGCTTTCTTTAAAAGAAAATAAACCATGAACAGAACGTAGAGACTTGATGTTTCTTGTTCAGTTCGATATTTTACGCTACTCCTCATTTTTAGTGGGTTTGTATGAGAGTGACGACAATAAAAATGCACTTTCACGGAGTCCTGTTATTTTACCTTTCTTTGTAAGCTTTACAGAATCTGAGACGTCACTGATCGGTCTCGAACATAAAGTACACACTTCCTCATTCATCTCCATTCATAGCCTGCAATTAACAAATAGAAACCACTTATAATTAAGAAAACAATAAATAAATAAATGTGAAAAAACACATGGTTTAACTACATTCGGATATCAAATGTAATGAACCAATAGTAAACTCTTATGTTTAGCTTTAACGTTTTAGAGGCACAACTATAAAGGAATATTATTATTATAACGATTATTATTATTATTATTATTATTGGCACCGCGTCTTACTACCAATTTTGGTTATACGCACTTACGCTAATGTGTAATGGGAGGGTTATTGTGAGATGAAATGGAGGACCTATAGTTTAACGTGGGATCCGAACCACGGTTGAGGCCTTGTCATATAGTGCGCACCCTAAGGTGTACTAAGTGAATAAGACGAGCCACCAGGTAATTGATACTAATTAATATAATTATTAATGTGTAATTAATAATATATAAACGTAATACAAGAAGGTGTGACTAAGGTATCATTGGGTATAGGTAGTAACAAAGTTAAGTTACTATAGACTATATATATTTTGGGGCTACGTGACTTGAAACACAGCCCCTATTCAAAGTGCGCAGATAGGTCCACTAAGAGTAAACATCGGAAACTACCAGGGTCACATGTTATCCCCTGATGTTCCAAATATCCACAGTTACACCACTTGTACTGCGTAGAATGGAAGTTCTAGAAATAAACAAGAGGGCTATGTAAACCTTGTAAGTTGAGACAGAAGCAGACTGACTTACCTACTCTCTTAGTGTCACTCTCAGACAGATAGCTCAGAGAAGATTATTAATTTATTCTGGATTCCTTGTTGAAACAACTTGTACTTTAGAAGCAATAAGTATTTCATCTTTCATCTTTCTTCGTACGAGTTTATCTTCTAACTTGAAGATTCGAGGTTCCTATCAAAGATTTGTAGTTGCAGAGAATAAAACATTCCTATCCTCTAGTTCCTGGGACTGATCACTCTGGGATACGACAGCCTGGTATTCCACACATTCACAAATTGTGATTATATTATAAAAAACACACACACACACATATATATATATATATATGTATTTACATAACATTATTTAGTAAATTATTAGCCTCGATCTCCCCTTTTTCGCTCCAAATTTACCCATTTGCTTTTATATAAATCAAATATATTTTTTCTGTGAATCCTGAAGGAATAGCTAGGCTACTTGTCTATTTTTAGAAAAAACTTTGAATTAGAAATTTTACTGTACAATATAATAAAAAATATTACATTGAGGAGAAACCTGTTTTGGTCGGGACAGTTGATGTATTTTCATTAATATGGGATTTTATCTTTATATTTAGAGTTTTAATATATTTTAACAATAAAGTAAAATAAAGCCAATAGCTTGAAAATATGTTCATATATAGATAGTAGGCCTAGACCCTATTTATAAATATTATTTATCTTTCACAGCTCCTAAACTACAAAATAACAATTTATTTTAAAAATGAAAAGCACAAATTATCGTACTTTCAAATAATCAGCTGTTTACTAACTTATTTGTTGGTTTTATTACTAATTTTTCCACCAACTTAGAGAGAAGTTTTTATCAATGAAGTTATGATGTATACTGCAAATAATATGCTCACCAATCAATTAGACTAACGACACTAAGTTGAAATAATGTACACAGCTATACACAGTAGTTAAATTGAATTAACTTTAAATTAAAACAAAAATGAAACAATTATAAAACATATGTATATGGCTTGTAGACTGATATCAGTAAATTACTCAGCAAAACCCAGTCAGCTCTGTAGGTTATATTGTGATTGTTTAGGTAAGAGCTCATACTATTGATTTAACCCTTAGATTATGAATGTTCTTTATTAAAATTTGTATTCTTGAGATATAATCCAAGTAGTTCCAATAATAATAGCTAGATCGCAATACTAGCCATCTCTACTGCTCGTAGGTGTACAATCGAATACAACATAATATGAAAGATTAAAAACAGTAAAAACATTATTGATAGTAGACGGAACAAAATTACAATAACTGTACACACAGCGTTTGAAAGGGTTAAATACTGACATTCAATAAAGATGTCTCAATGTAAAATTTAGTTACTGCACTCAAATGTGTATACAAACACGACACACTTGCACCACACAACAAAACAATAGCCTCCCGCCAAGATTGGGGGCGGCGCGGGTGGGAACGGTTTCATTTGCTCTTAACCCTCCAATGACTAAAGCCCCTTCTCTATCGATTGAAATATTAACTATTTTGTATTAAAATATATGCTCTACAAATTGGTTCAAATAAGATATTGCGTTGGGATAGTACTTTTCAAATTAAAAGGGTTAAAACTTCAAAAAATTAAAAAAATATAAAAATTAGAAATTAATAAATTTTGCAAAAATTGAAGCTGTGGCTAAACTATGAGTCACAGAAAAAAACACAAGATATATGAAATGTAGATAATTTTGTAATCTTTAAGTTTTGTCCAGTAAATTATTTTCTTAGGAAGTAAGGTTTTCCTATAAATTGAGAAAATCCTTTCAACGGGGCTGAGTTGGACGCAGTTTTTCAATATGGCGACCAATGATGTAGAGACCAAAATGTAGATTTTTATTTTGTTAATTTAGGGAGTTGACCAGGAACTAAAAGTTGTTTTTGTTTGAATTAATTCTAGAAAAACCCAGTATTTTTGCTAGCCCAACTCGACTACATCACAAACTAATGGACATTTCTAGTATTTTTCTAACACAATATTACTCGTCTCTACATTTCATCAAAGTGTACCGTCAGACACTGTCCCGAGGGTGGGTGTTTGAACGGGACATCTACTCCATTGGAGGATCTAACACAAGTCGGTAGAAGGGTACACATGTAAATAATATTGTGATTCAAATGAATAAATAAGTTTACTAAAGAGTAAATCCTAGAAATACAAGTTACAGTAATTATATTCAACTGTTAGCAATAGATGCTTTGTTAGCACTAAAGTAAACAAACTGGAAGAAGGTCACGACTAGAGATGTGAGACGGAACATTTGCAATTATTATTTTCTGTTGAATATTTTCATCTGATTAAATGGATATTAGTAATAATAACAGTAATAATAATAATAATTTAGTGATAGTGATAGTAGTAGTAGTAAGAAACACCTGCTTCGGTGGTTGCACGGTCCAACACGCTACTCTCGCAATAGACTAGACTGCCGATGACAGGGATGATCAGGGTTCGATTCCAGTGTACTGAGGGAGTTTTTTTCTAAATGTTGTTCCACTCACTCTCCACACAAATTTGAGTGCAATTCCTGTAAATTTATCCTTCCTTAACCCTAATAGAGCGTAATTAGCACATATGCGAGTAACCCGAACGGGTTGTAAGACGAGGTGCTAAAAATAAATAATAAAGAAACAAATAAATGCGAGCCTTTCTAGACCCGTTATTCTCATAAATAATACTTCAATTTTTTATTATCAATAAGTTAACTAAAATAATTTTAAGGTTGCCTCAATATATGTCCCTCCCCCTATGCTCCGTGCTTCCTATCTACCCCTCCCCACTAACGCTCCCCCTCCCCTCTTTTTATAACCCACTTGTCTCTTAACACACTATATTTTGAAATATAATGGGTTCTAGGTGTCACCTCAACAATTTAACCCCTCCACCGCAAGCCGTCACTGTGGAAAATGTTCTGATTCAAGATTTCCCAGAAATGTTCATTTCTAGCCACGGCCCTGCTTTAGATTATAAACAATACAACATGTTAATTAGTTTTAGACTTGTCGTGAAACAACACAAGATTATTTTAAAGAAGAAGTAAAGAACTAGCCCCCCTGCTTTCATATTTACAAATATATACATACTAGTCTACTGTAACTGTGTTCAACCTACAGGTCTATCCGAAAGAGAATATATTACACAGAATGTGTGGTGCAAATACAGTCCCATAAAAGGTCAAGATGTCTCATATAATCTGAGGCACAAGAAAGCTAATCACATCCAAGCAGTTCTTACCGGTCTTTATGAAACTACCTGTTCTAGCAATCAAACCGGAGGGGCTATGTAGATATATAATACAATAAATATAATATAAATATACAAGGCTCAGTTAGTATGAATATTATCATACAAACATCCTGACTTAGATCCATAGGAACTAGAACAATATCATACCAGACATAGAGCTCTAGTCCAAATTAGGAACGCTCTAGTATAAGGCGACCCTTCATTCACGTACAAACAAGTGCATCAACAATACAGTAATGAAATCAAAAAGGCCGGAGCGACAAGCCCCAATAGCGTCTTAAGGACGCCGGATATAAACAACTAATAATTGCAATCGTGGTTCACTCCAAGCATGCACAGCTAGCCATTAGCTGCCCACCAAGTGCTGTAAAACCCAAGACAACGACAACACAGTGTACAAAATAATACCTAACCAATTAGGTCTCTAAAAATAGGATAGCAATCCCATGACCCTAAGTCTGGTCATTCTGAGCCCAAGATAATTACTTAACTCATTAAGGCAAGAGCAGATATTATTACTGTCGTTAAGCGACTTAAAAGCTGGTCGAAAGCCACAGAGCTCATAGTTATCCTTACTAGCCATTTTGCTAAATACATCAGACAAAATCCCGTACAGGAGAAAAGATAATCGATCATGACAATAACGTCATAATTATCTAATATTTCATGCGCCCGAAGCTGGGTCAAAGAGAAAACTAACATTGGTACATTAGATCACATGTTCGATGTGGCGGGCGCTTGCTGTGCCGAGCTGTGTGCTGTGTGGAATGTAGCAAGTTGTATAGGGCAGCACTATCCCCAAGCAGCGACCGAGAATACAATTGAAATCCACAAGTTGAATTAATTATAAAGTACGCTTTTTTTAGACTAAGCCACCTGCGTATATACGCTTCTAATAATTGTTTAGTACATGACCAAGGAACGGGAGTGAGAGAAAAACGGCCATTCAAAGACTAAGACCATTTCTAGGCCCATCGGCGTCGAGCAGCTAATGCCCAGGCGTGAAGATCAATTGTTTATTTCGAAGTGTTGTGAGGGGCTCTGCAATCATGAATCTCATTATCAAATCCAACGAAGTAACAGGTGACTTGGTGTCGAGAGATCGTGGTGGAGTTGGCCGACCAGGCTTATGGAGAGGTGGGTCACCTGGGGTGGATGTCGATGGTTGTTTTTATGTAATGTTACGGGGTGGATATGTTGATGTGTGTGTGGGATAACTGCCAATAGCCCGGCACAAATTATCTCACATTCATAAAGATTAAAATATAAGTCAATTTATTCTAATTCCTCATTATCTGATATGTCCGTACGCATTGATCTATATATTTCACTTCCAAGTTCACATTGAATGGACATTTCAAATGTTGATTGGAAATTCATGCCAATATTTGTGTTCGAATCCGTAATGTCCGTAGATATAGCATAAATAATCGCATTATTGCTAGTAGCAGCGATGATTTCACTTTCTAATGTAGATGGAAGTACGCTTTGGAGCTGCCGATACATCTTGACATTCCAAAACCAACAAGGGACAAGCTTCAGATTTTAATTTTCTTTCATGGATTTTGATATGGGGCAAAAGTTAGTCTTTACAAAGAGAGGAGTGATCAAAATCAGACTCTTTAAAATGTTAAGAGCAAACGACACTAGATTCAGATTGTACATATATCTTCCGGCTAGTTCTATTCAACCATTGCTTACACCGCACTGGAGATTTTCCTCGATTTGGGAAGTAATGGAATTATTAACTGGTTTCTTTTGTTTTATTCTGCAGTGAATAGCATCCAAACACACAACACTGTTTAGTCATTAATTCTTGTTTATTAAACACACTGTAATAGCTAGAAAATAATAAAATAAATACCTTCTTACCAAATAGCTACAAAAAATTATCGGATGTTTTTTAACAGTTAATTAAATCATCAAGATATTAAATGTACAAGTAAAATACAAGTAAAATCATTAAAAATGTAAAACATATTTAAAACATCCACTCAAACAGTAGGCCTAAACTAATAATTATTTGTATTTTGTCTTTAAAGTGATATTTATTTACTATCAATTTTAATAAGACACAACGGATGCTTGATGCCATTTAAAATAGCTGATTTCACGGAAATAAACAAATGCTCTCACAAATAACACAAATACAGCAATACCAGAAAATAAGTCATCAGTAAAATAATATTAATTTTAAAACTTAATAACGATTCCAATTTCTCCTTGAGATTTTACCATCTAAGTATAAAGTTTTAAACCAAATCCTTCCAAGTAATTTGGATTCAGCCACAGATCAATAATTATCGTAGGGTCCACTTTATTGAGTCCGAGGACTTGTTGGACGATAAGACTCCTTATAATTCTAAGTTTAAATTATTCATGATATCAATATTTTATCTATAAGAGAAAGTATAAAAATCTTCTAACATCTGTCATTGGCACATGAGCTACACTGTACATAGTACGTTATTGAACCCCATCCCAAATATATTATCGCATTGGTAAGCAGAAACAATTTGAAGGTTCGGTCGATCGGAAAGGGCAGAAGGTTTAATTCAACCTGGTCTGCACTTCAACTCGTAACACGTGGGCTATCAGTTACAAGAGCGCGTTAGTGAGAGGATGTTGTGAAAGTTTGAATGGCGAGAATGAAGCTGGGAATTTGATGGAATGTTTTCAAGTTTTAAATGAATGCAAGCCCACTCTTGGATTTCCATTGGTGTAATACTCAACGTGCCATTTGAAAGGGATTTGAAACTTCGGGCGTTGCTACTTTATGGAATGTAGAATAGGTGATTGGAATGTAAAACTGATACCTAGGCGTTAATTATTTTTCTAGATTGATCCATAAACAATTTACTATGTTAGCATGTTTCGTCTAGAATAACTATTTTGACTCAAAAATAAATGCTTTTATACTTATCATATTAATTTTTTGTAAATTAATTAAGTTAGGTCCATCCAGAAGTATCAAATTTTTAAAAGACATATAAAAATACAAAATTAGGCCAAATAGAATTAAATCCATTAAAAATAATTTAATATATTATTTAATTAAAATCGATACATTTAAATTTAAATTTATATAGTTATCAGAGTAGTTATACATAAAGTTAGTAAATTTAACGTTTCACACACGGAATCTTCTCAGGTAATTTGTGAGAACATATATTTTAAAATTTTAAAATTTCTCTATTATTAGAATGTGTCTGGCACAGGACCAATTATTTTCTTTTTTTTATGTGTTAATTTTATCCTTAGAAATATATAAATATTATAAAATGATCAAGCCTGAGGTTAACCAATGAAATGGCAGTTAAATAGGCACACAAATAATGGGTGAACTAAATTTTTAATAACTTTATATTCTATTCTTACAAGTTACACATCCATCATCTTACTGGCTTGTATGAAATTCAAGCAGTTGTAGCATCAATGTAATTTTCATGGGAAAATGAGTGTTCTGATTATAATGTTAAAAACTCTTGGATACAAAATTCAATTAAAATAATTAGGGCAGAATTTGATAAAATAATACTCTCTATAGCGATCGGGTGCGAGAAAGTAATTACAAAAAATATTTTGGATAATTTGGGCGTGCTATTAATTAAAGTTAGTTTCAAAAGAATCCAACTTACACTTAGATATTCTGGATGTTGAAAAATGCAAATTTGTTCAAAACTACTATATGCATATATTCTTATATTAACTGTCTAAATTTATTATTTATTATGATTTGAATGTCTTTCTCACAAGTTCATATTTTCCTTCTTTATGGTGACACAAAATTACCTCCTGGTTCTGATGAACTTTTATTAAATTCGTTTACGTCAGTAAAATGCTTTATGATAAGTCGACTGTTACCAGAAATTCAATTATTCTCTTTCAGAAAAAAGTAAGTTTTACTCATTCTCCTGTACAATTGTAATTTTTTTTGAAAGAGGTATCAAAGCTGATGAAGTATTTGTAAATATATTCAAGTTTTGATTGTTTTTTTGGAATTGATCAAATAATCTAAAGGTTTAAAGCATTACTTTTAATCTCACTAACAGATAGTTGAAAACAATCAGCTATCCATAATTTTACCAAACAATATTCTTCACTATTTTATCTCAAACTTTATCCATGTTCGTTGTTTAACACCTTGACCAGACCATAAAAATTAAATAAGTTCGTAGAGCACTTATAAATAGTAGAAAAACATCTTGTTTTACTAACATAGGAAGAATTTGTAACTTGATTGCAGATTAAAGTGCTCTAATAGTAACAATAATAATAACATTGTTTTTATTTGGACGAAGCAAAAGCCAATGCCTTTTCCTACCCTTAAACACAAAGTAATATACGCTAGAAATAAAGATTGTTTATAGCGTTACAGGGTAGAGCTGTCTTTCCTGCAGTAGGAGAACAAACAGTGGATGAGGAAAATAAAAATTATGTATTATGACCCTCCTATTAAATTACATAATTCGATTCTCAAATATCCACTACAGGCTCCTAAACCTCTAATACCAGCTAAATTTCGTTTCCTAGGCCTTTAGATCTTTATCATCCTCCAAAATATGGAGATATCTGGGTTTTTCAAAGTAGAAAATTTCAATTTTTAAATATGTTTACATGTTTAAATTATATGTTCATACACGGATGTTGGTGTTTATTACAGTAAACACCAAAGTCTTATAGTGTTGAGGGTTTGTCAATATTTAACCCAAGGCAGAATCTGATTGGTAACATCTCAGCTAACTGAATATCCAGCTAACCTGCAAGTTTATTAATCAGAAGATCAAGGAGTTTATTTGTTAAGAGCACTTGTAGGTGCAATGGCACAGGAGGAACCCAAATTACTTCTAGCAGGCTTTGTTTTATAGCAACTTGGTTTGAATGAGATCTTTGTACTGTAGGTTTTTACTTAAAATTACTTATCCACTATTTAAGGTAATAATTAATTTTATCTTCTAGCATTTTAATTGCATATATTTCAAATTGTATCACGGGCCACAAGATGAAACTCTGGGGTTAGGGGGCTATATGTGAACTGTGGGTTGTTCATCTTTGATCAAAATGTTTACCGATTTTTCTACAATGCTCCTTCACCTTTTTATCAAAGACAAAATGGGAAATAAATATCACCTCAAGTTTTATTTTGGTAGAAGCTCTGATAAGGTATCTTAAATAGTTTTAAAATTATTTTCAAGATCACCAAGTAGACTGAAGATATTACATCAACCATATATCTAATCAAAAATATAACTTTCAAAAAAAATACAACACCTATCGTGTCTAGTTGCATACTCATACTAATAAAGTAGATATGATGAATGTAGTATTGAAACCAAATTCATTCATTATGTCATCAAACTTGCAATTGGTTTGATGCAGATTCACTTTTGTCCATCCTAGGTTAGATTTTACTACATTTTTGTCCCTTCTTCCACCAATATCGTTCGCTATCTGATTTATGTACTCCGGTATTGGTCTACCTCCTGAATGTCTTCATTCCTCATCTCCTTCTATAATTCTTCATCAAACTATCATCTCCTGGTATAATATGTCGTACCATGTTAACTCTTATTTGCTCTATACCTTTCCAAAGTTTCCTTTCTTAATTTGTATTTCGTAGCACTTGTGTATTTCATGATATTTTAAACATTATACTGTAGCACCACATTTCAAAGTCTTCTAATTCTTTCCTTTCAGTTGCACCAGTGGTTCAGATTTCACCTCCATAAAGCACATCGCTCCAAAAACCAAACATGTTTTAGGAATATTTCCCTAATTTCCAAATGTATGATAGTCAAGGATTGTAATTACTTTTTACCATACAAACCTTTTCACTTGTGCTATTATAATTTAATATCTTTCTTTCTTGGAATACCTTTGATTATTTTCTCTCCTAAGTATCAGAAAGAACTCCAATACTTGCTGTCGTCTTCTTACTTCTTCTAGTTTTATTATTCGTTTTACCAGTTTTTCCTTTACCCCATATCATGACTTTTGTTTCGTTTTGTAAATCCTCGTATTATATCCAATTTTCAATATGTTATACATTAGTTTCAGTATTTATTGAAGATCCCTTTCACTTTCAGCACAAACAGCAATGTCATCAGTAAAACAAAGTGTGTTGATAATTTATCTTCCTCATCTAGTTCCAAACATGATTTATTCTTTTACCTCTATTAGCGGCTTCTTCTACATAAGCGTTTAGTAACATTGGAGGTATGTTGCATCTTGACTAAAACCTTTTATTATTATATACTATAATTTTTTATAAAACATAAAATTATTTTAAAATTAAATTACCATCACACTCATCCTGTATTTGAGCCGAAGCTCATGCTGTATTTGAGCCGAAGCTCATCCTATATTTGAGCTGAAGCTCATCCTGGATTTGAGCCGAAGCTTATCCTGGCTTTGAATCAAAGATTATCCTGGATTTGAGCCAAAGCTCATCCTGGATTTGAGCCAAAGATTATACTGGATTTGAGCCAAAGATTATCCTGGCCTTGAGCCAAAGCTCATCCTGGTATTTGAGCCGAAGCTTATCCTGGCTTTGAGTCAAAGATTATCCTGGATTTGAGCCAAAGCTTATCCCCGTAAGCAAAGAATATACCTTGATCTTTATAGTAAACCCACCTTCAACCACCAAAATTGTTTGAAAGTCACTAAATTTGATATTCTTGAACTATATCTTATTTGATTTGTTAGTTATAAAATTATTCTAAAAATTTCATATAACACTTCTTTATGGAATAATATATAATTTATCTTTAGATTTTTAATCAAACACATAAGAATGTAAAAACTATAATTGCAATATTTTTGTCCCACCATTGTGGTAAAATGAGCTTCCAGTTTTAAAATAATGGGCTTTTATGAAAATCCAACTTTAGTAGAGAAAATGACGCCTTCATCCACGTGAATTCCAGACTCTATGTAGCTAGACAAATTTGAAAGAAATAATATATGAAACATTTTAAATCGTGTTATATATCGTTTAGTTGTATACAATGAGTATGAGAAACTTATTATGACGTATAATGGAGATGTATTTAATTATTAAAATTCCATTTAATCCTTCATGCTTGGACAAAATCTATTTGACCTTTATATAAAACTTTATTTTCAGTATGAAAAGTGTCTCATAATTTATTTCATAAAGAAAATTGATGGAGATATATAACAAAGAAACAAAATCTATCCTTTAAATGCAAGCTTTCCAAAAACTAAATATTTATAATAATTTGAAAATCCTTACGATTATGAATACTTCTCACATTTATGGTCGACTTTACTTACTTACTCTGGCATAAGGGACTCAAAATTTAATTGCCGCACTTATAAAAGAACTCCAACTATCCATAAATTGAGCTAGCTTTATTCAGTCCAATTAATGACAAACTAAATATTTAATTTTCATTTATACTCCCATCTGCGTCTTTGTCTTCCTCAATGGTCTCTTCCCATTGGGTTTGCCAGTCAAAAACCTGAACATGGTTCTAGATTATACCATTCATGATACATTGCCTCCCTACCGTAATCTACAAGACTTGATTATCCTAGCAATATATTGGGATGAGTACAGGGTGTATATATCATCATTATGTAACCTACTCCCCCTTCATTATCTTTATACCTTTTTTAGATCAAATATAATCTTAAGCGCCATGTTTTCTAGTACCATAAGTTTATTTTCATCATGCAATGTAAGCGACCATGTTTCACAATCCTAGAGAACAACCGGTATTGTTTAGTGATAAATTCTTAGTTTTACATTCAATGAAAGCAGGTGAACTGTTACAACTTGCTGATCGAGTAGTAACATGCAATTCCCGAATGTATTCTAGTCCTAATTTCAATTATAACATTGTCATTGGTGGTTAGAGTTGTTCCCAAACTCACTAACCCGGTCAAATAATATTTTATTAGAAGTAATATCTAGAATATTGCCTTAATCTGTGTTCTCTGTGCGATCATATATGTAGTCTTTTCAGAATTAACTTCTAAACCTATTTTCTTACTGCCCTTTTGTAAAATTTCTGAATTTCTTGGAACCGTTTCCTTAGTATTACACAACAAAACTAAAACATCATTCTAACAGCTGCATCACACTTTTTAACGCTACGCTGTTTATAATCTCTTGAATTACCCTAGTTTCATAATCTAAGGCTAGAGCCAAAAGTAATTGTTAAAATGTATTTATTATTATATTAAAACATATATATATGCTATATATTTATTCTTATTCATACATCACTCATTATTTTAATTACCAATTTATACTGATTATCTAATTATAATGTTTAAATGATATGATATAAATAAAAAAATAATATTGTAATTATTATTTTATCAGAAAATGGAAACAGTTAGTGAAAAAAGTTATATTACAATATTATATATAGATATTATTTAATTTACTTATAAATATGTTTCATCTACTTTTTTATAGAGCCTAAATGACATATTTAGTGAAAATACAAATTACACCAGTTTTGTACCAGTCCACACCAAGTCTTGCGTTATATTCCACTATACACAATTAACAATAATATGGTAGGGATATGTAACGTTAAATTAAAAATAATGTAACCCCAATTGTGTAAATAAAGATTTAAAAACCATTTATGAAATTACACATACAGATCACATTTCAGGAATTCACAATCCAACATCACATAGCTCAGTATTTTGGGAGGCTATATCTATATTTATAATAATTATCTACTCTCAGTCCTATTACATTTCTATGGAAATAATATAGAATCCTAAGTCAATTCTAAATCTAATGAATTACCCTAAAATAACTAAACCTAATAAGGCAGGTTTTTTCTTATAAATACATTTTGGTACCATTATCCTCCATTTTAGCATGAACCATAATTTAAAATAACAAACCTTTCCTTAGTAATCTTGGACTCCTGGTGTTGTGGTAACGCAACAGAATATATTCTAGGCCTAAATTATTTTGTCACAAAGAAATCAAAATTCCCGGTCTATCTCGCGTTACCTATCCCCACAAGATGATATTAACTAAAGTAAGCCACTAAGAATGTCTGTAGTTTATTGAAAGGTGTAAAAATGTATGTAATGTGTTGACAGGTTTAATCATGTGTTTAATGGTTTGACAATTGTAATCATGTGTGTAATGCCTTGTGAAGTGCAATCATGTATGTAATGCGATGCCATGTACTTGGATGTGTGTAATGTGTCACCACATTTTAGAATGTGTGCGATGTTTTGCCAGTTTTAAGAGTATGTGTAATGCGCTGCAAGGTGTAATCATGTGTGTGTATTGTGTTGCCATGTACTTGGAGGTGTGTAATGTGTCACCACGTGTTTAAATGTGTACGATGTATTGCAATTTGTGAGAATGTGTGTAAAGTGCTGTCAAGGTGTAATCATATGTGTAATGTGTCACCACGTGTTTAAATGTGTACGATGTATTGCAAGTTGTGGGAATGTGTGTAATGTATTGTCATGTAATTGGAGGTGTGTAATGTGTCAGCACGTGCTAAAATGTGTATGATATATTGCCAGGTGTAATAATGTGTGTAATGTGCCGCCAGGTGTCATGGATCAGAAGGAGAGACTGGCACATTCTCACGTCAGGAGTGTTCACCTACACTAACGACGAGAGGTTCCAGGTGGTTCACTCCGAAGGAGGCGAGGACTGGAGTCTCCAGATCAAGTACGTTCAGAAGAGGGACAATGGAACTTATGAGTGTCAGGTGAGAAAATAACCTCCGGTATGGCGTGAAGTTAAGTCTTTCCAGGATAGGCACAGCTAGTGGAAACTGTGCCTCTCGTGTGATTATCACCAATTGGTCAGCTATCAACGGAAATACATAACAAAGTGAGATATATGGTGAAAAGCCTATGTAATATTGGTCTAATGGGGATATAGGGGGCTTGAACTGAGAACCTTTCATGTTTCCAGATTTAACTAGCTATATTTACACTGGAAACCCTCCACAATATTCTACTGAAAATACATATATAAATAATACAAAATTATTGAAATTTCATCAGGCTATAACCTTAATCGTTTTTCATCAGATTTTGACCAAAGTGGTTTTAAATGCTTTATAATTAAATCAAGTGGAGCATGATGGCTTTATTTACTCAATATTGATTGTCAGTTTGTGATAATTGTACAATTAGGTGGTAATTCACGGAATGTGAAGTAGATTTACTTTTGGCTTCTAAAACAACCTACTTGGAAACAAAAGAGGAATACTTGGCGTAACATTGTTTATAATATCAACAAACAACTTGGCATATATATATTTAAGTAACTGGATTTAGAAAGTTATATTTGTATCTTAAATTCTGTATTCAATATAAAGTTGATAGCAAAATGTATCATTCTAAAGGTGAGGATGAGAAAATATTTCACACTATTAATACTTAACGACTGCATTTTTAAAACTGTCAGGTTGGGTTGTAAGTTTCTATTAATTTAGTAGATACTAGCAATCCCGCACGGCGCTGCCCGTGACCCACTGTGGTATGATAATTATATAAGCCCCCCCCCCCCCCCCCCCCCC
>CABFWB010001323.1:54041-122710 GCA_902151455.1 Timema bartmani | reverse complement strand
GCTGGGCATTGCGCACGCACGCACGCACGCACACAGACAGACAGACAAACACTTCCTTTTATTATTATAGGTAATAATTACATTTTTTTTTTGCTCGCGGTTATATTTGTTCCTTACATCAGATCGTCGCTCCTCACAACTACATTTCTAAAGTCTACGTTTATTACAATGCTGCCAAAACGAGAAGTACCAGTATGATATAACAGATGTGCACGTGACGCTTGTTGAGCCAGAAACAAAGTTGAGAGAGTACAACCAACTCCTCCAATACCAAGATCAAGAACAAACAAAATTACTCTTCGTCAAAATACTTCCATGGAACTTTATTTAGGGAAAAAATTCGTGTGAAAATTGCGGAGCTCTTTGATTTAAATCAGAAGGTAATGTGTGTTGTCATAAAGGAGAATTAAATCTTCTGGAGCTCCAAATATGTGATCTGATTAAGAAAATAGTGCTCAATATTCACGAGTTATCACAGAACTAAAAAGACAACATACGACCATACAATGCCACTTCTAACATGGCCAGCAGGCTACTTCTGTCCAAATAGAGCAAATTACTTTTGGTGGGCCGTATAACTTCCTAGTCTAGAAATAAATGTATCCCAATCATGATATCATCTACCAGCTTCAGAACACTAGCCTAAGTATAAACAAGTCTATCTGTACAATGAACAGATCGGAGTCCAACAATGAATTAAAGAGGTAGACAACTCAACTCAACTCAAATAATTTTGATTCAAATGTGTTCGGTCAAGCGTAATAAGAAATAGAATGTCTTAAGTAATGTGAGATACATCACACAAGATAAATAATGTGATCTTTGTATGTACACAATTCAGATCAAGAACACAAATCTGCACCAATTTAACTATCCAACTTATCCTAATGCGATATTTTTGCAAACTAAAGAGAACCAACTTTAGAGATAGATCTTATTGGTAATCTGATATTTAATACCGCTCAGCCTTTGAAGTGGATTTCAATTTTTAGTTCATATAAGGATCATATGATATGGCATATCCACGCCTCTTTACTAATGGCAAACATTGATGAAATTATGATCTAAAATATGTGACAAGCATCACCAACATACGAGAGTGATTGAATATGCTCCAGTTTGCCTTATTTACACTCAATACACGTACCATTATTGCTCAAGATATCCTCTATGAATCATAAAAACTACTCCTGCAATGGTTGGTTGACAGTATGTGCATTTGGAGGGATGGAAACAGCTTGAACTTTCTCAAAAATCACCCAAATATTAGTCCGAGGAGAAAAGTATAATATTCTCAGTGACCATGTTCATACTTGGGCCCATCCCAACATTCAACACGTGGCAGGATTGTTATCATTCTCTGTACATCCATTGGGAGCCCACGCAACAAGAATTAAAAGTATCAGGATAATGTGAAATGTGGCTTACATTCTTAGAAGCACGTATGAATTGCAGCCCAGTCTGTCGACCTAACCTAAAAACCTTCAATTTTTTTCAAAAACCATTGAATGACAAGAACTGAGGATGTTAGTATATTACGAGGGATGTCGACATGAGACTATAATAGTTTTTATATGAAATTTAAGACAGCATGATATAAAGCACACTGCTAGTTAGGTGGACACAACTCATACCTCTCACTCAAGTGAGTAGGCCGCAACTCGCACACGATTTCAAGATTAGGCTGTAACTCACCTACACAGTCCTCCATTACACATTGCTAGTACTATTATATTAATTTACATTTTATAAAGCGTCTATTTTAAAGTCTGCTATTTGCATCATCCACTTCAGATACAAACTGGTTACTTGATATAGTTATTACGTTAGTTTGTGGCAGGTAAACCCTACTCAGATAAATACTGACACTTGGACAGTCGTATACCAGGAGAGGTAGCTCTCTTCATTTCACTATAAGGGTGGCCAAAGTTCGTATTATTGAGTGAGTTATTAGATAGTGATATTTTATAAAGCTTACAAATATGGAAGGTAAATTTCAAATGAAAAAAGAAAACAGCTGAAACTGAATTAATTATTGAATAACGCACAATATCTGTATTTTGAAAAATTATGAGACGCAGTTGAGTACAAACTATTTTAAAATAATTATATCTAGGGTGATGTATGCACATATAGTCTTATAATTATATAATATTTAGTTTTTCAAATATATGTATTATGTCATTAGTTAGTGTGTATTGTTAAGATGTCTAATAAAATATAATTCTAGAAATATTTTGAAACGGATGTGTCTGTTTTCTTATTTAATTTTCAAAAACGCTTAGAAACCGTACGAGTGGTAAGGCACGGTTTTAAAATAATCAAAAATTATTTTAAATATATCTTTGATTAGATTTCACTAAACAACAAAATATGTAGATATCTAAAATAGTATTTTAGACACTGACTCAGGAGATTAATGGCCAGCTCTCTATAACATCATTAGCCTCTTTCCATGGGCTTGATCATTGATGGTGTTGTCTTAAAAGTTGACCGAATTATTAAATTATGTTTTGTTTGGATACAAGTAGAATAGGAGTTTCTTAACAAAGCCGTGGGGCAAAATGTGTGGGAAGATTAGATATTTTCCTGGAGAGGTGAATTTCTGTTATGTTTTACCCGTGAATCTGCGTAGTGTCACCTCAAGATGTATCGTTCTCTAATCGCTCAACATTCTTCTTATGTATACAAGAACTGTACTGAGAGAGCAAATATTATAATCGTACTGAACCGGATAAGTCATTAGGATATTTCTTGGAATTAATATATCACTTAAATATCCTAATGTTTTTGTATTTATGACCATCATTTAGTAAAAGGTAGTTTTCACCACTAAACTTTAGACTCACGTGAATATTGTGATAGTTCCTAAATGATTTCTGAAGATCTTGTAGTGTGAGTGATAGTTCTAAAATGTAATCTTGTGATGGACTATAAAGATAAAAAGATCAAAAATTAAATTTTTGGGGAAACACTTTTTATGTAAAAGCATTTTAACTCTCGAACTCATGTAGTTTACACTTTGTTTACTCTTTTTGGACCCATCCTAGAATATGCATCATAGAAGATCTTCTAGGGATGATACATTTCAGAGTAGACCAACGGAATATTTCTAAAACTATATTTTATCAATCAAACAGGCATGTCACTGATGAACTAGATGGCGTCCTCACTTAAGTTCATGTTTTAAATAGTAGCAAGCCTTAAAAGTACTGATATAACAGAAAACCAGTAATTTCTATCCTGATGTCTTGATACGATAACTAGCAAGTGGTCCCTTATCTGTCCAAACTGATAGTAAGACGTGTTTTCAGAAAACTGAGCTTCAATCTGTCCAAAACCTGGCTCGATAGGTATCTTTTATTCCTATACCTTCTTTTTCCGACAAAAATAATTATATCCTAATATTCCAATGTGCATACAAATGTAAAGTTATGTTGACTAAAATAAACATAGTGCGGAGGATGGATACAAATTCTACCCTAGGATCATGACCTTGTTAATTTCACTCAAGAATAGTTCCATAATACGCGAGTTGTGATTGGTCTGGAGTTGAGTGTAGGTAGCTGATAAGATTTTATAAAACTTCCCTTATAATCTATAATACATACCTAGTACATACATTATTTGTGCTACACTAATAGTTTTTATAAATTCCAAAGCATGGAATGTAAGTAGGTCGGGTGGATATTATTTTCAGAACGTCCTACTATCCTCGCCGGACTATATGCATTTCGTAATAGATAATTATTGGTGGTTGTGAGGAAGGTAATATTTAGATAAGGTGTACCTAAATCTGCACGGATGGGTAGGGATAGATCATTTTGTAAGAACAACTCTTAATATATCCTTTCTGAATTTGAACTACTACCTACATGATACCTGTAAGTATGACTGGATTACTCCGTCACTCAATAGGAATGTCCTCCGATGCAAGCAGAAGAGGTTGAATATGCCATGAAGCTAACAAAACACAGTCGGTAAATTAAAGGATATATATATATATATATAAAGTATTTATGGCATTAGAGATATAAAAGTTGTAGGTCTGGGTAGTATGTGTAATGTGACTTTCCCCTTTTCCCCTGTACCTTTCCCTGTCGTTACTAATTTAATGATGTCAATATGGTAAAGTTGTTTCCCAACATGTGGTACCCCCTGAGGAATGCCAAGGATTTCAGGAGGTACTCGTAGTATTTATGGCATTAGAGATATAAAAGTTGTAGGTCTGGGTAGTATGTGTAATGTGACTTTCCCCATTTACCCCTGTACCTTTCACTGTCGTTACTAATTTAATGATGTCAATATGGTAAAGTTGTTTCCCAACATGTGGTACCTCTTGAGGAATGCCAAGGATTTCAGGAGGTACTCGACGTCCCACTAAGTTTTTAGTAATAATACCACTAGTCAACATGATTTTTACCTCCAGAAATATGTTGGATGTTTTGAGTCCATTTTTGTCTGTAAAGCTTGGAAATGACCGTACAAATCAAATCATGTCACAATTGTTTTTACACAGGGTTTCTGGTTCAACGTGGTGCTTGTATCGTGCTACGTTTCAATAATATGGCCGGCCTTGATCTGTCATATAATAACGTCCAGTGTAGTTCTCACATGCAAAAATACTAAGTGACTTTTAATAAAACATGACACAAATCAGTTTCATTACCAAATATTTTTCTCGTTTGTTTATAAATGACTGTATTGTACTGGAAAGTATCGTAATTGTATTGGAAAGTATCGTTATTGTACTGGAAAGTATCGTAATTGTATTGGAAAGTATCGTTATTGTACTGCGTATTTGCTCACGCAATAGTTCTTTCAGTTACGGAGGGCAGCCATAGCGTGATCGGTTGATCTAAGTTTATTTAGAGAGTATTTTTATGTTCTGAGTTGCCTGCCATTGTATTGTTATTATTCCGAAGCAAAGACAGTGTTTTGTAAAGTAACAACAAATACTCTGAGGAAGTAAATACTTAGCATTACTAAACGTGCATAGTATTTTGTATTTTGGTTGCAATATGGCGAACAAGACGGAAACTGGGCTCCACATATTATGTCCTTTATTAACTGAAAAACACATATTTATGAAGAAGTGGCTGACCAGTAAACTTAAATGTATGCACTTTTATGAAGCTATGTTGTGGCGATAGCCCCGTTACCACGTTGATAAGTTTTTCTTCCGTATGACAAAAATATCATGGATTTAGAAAAAAAACTAGCACAGTTTCAAATATCCTAACATATTATCTGCAATAAGGCCTGCTCCAGATAGTGAAAACCTTCCAATTACAGTTCCCTTAAAAGCATGGGCTGAAGGAACCAGCTATGAAGATTTTGCAGATAAATGTTTGAACTATTTACTTCTAAGGATGTGGGCTACCAACTGGGAATTGATGAAATGCTACATTTAATTAAGAAAGGAGATTTTAATACTAAATTTCGTGACCTAGTTTTGACAAAGAGCAATCTCAAAATATTAGTTCCCGGTTACAGCATTGGAAATTACTTGTAGCTGAAACTATATAACATTTTATAAACATCGCAGTGAAGTGCATATAATGTAATTCAATATTGAGTACAGTATTGGGAAAACTTTAATGGACTTATGAAAGAATTAAGAATTTAACAAATGTTTAATGAATGGCACATACCTATTGAGGAGGCATCGAAATTAAGTTTGAAATCACTTTTTCTGTGTAACGGAAATAAATATGTATCAATTTCAGTTCCTCTAATTCATGCAGCTCACTTGAAAAAATCATAAAGTATGTCGAATATTCTGAACTCTGTACGATACCAAAAATACTCTTGGAATATCTGTGGTGATCTTAATATTATTAGAATATTTACATGTTTACAGGGAGGTTTTACAACAATTATTTTTTCCCTATGTTTGTGAAACACTCAGACAACATTAAAGCATGATATTGTGTAGCAACAGGAAAAAAGAAATTAATATTTTTCAGGAAGATGTTCCACTGGTTGAACCAAAAAGTGTTCTTCCACTTTGCTTGGCTTGGTGAAGAATTTCGTTAAGGCCTAAGATAAAATAGGAAGTTTTATTTATTTATTATTTTTATTTAGCACCACATCTTACTACCCGTTGGGGCTATACGCTTAAGCACTAATTACGCTAGTGGGTTAGGAATAGGTAAGGCTGAATTTAAATGAAGTGAACCCGCATTTACTTGAAGGGAGAGTGGAAAACCATTTAGGAAAAACCATCCCCAGTTCACCCGACTGAGGTTCAAACCTCGATCGCCTATTCCTCGGCAGTCTAGCTCAACACGATACCAGCGCGTTAGCTAACTACGCTACCTAAGACGGAAAAATAGGAATTTGTTTCACCTTTCTCAATATAACAGATTCTAAACTTAAGGAAATAATTTTCATTGGTCTTCAAATAGGTAAACTTTTAAAATGTGATGTATTTGAGACAAAGCTACAGGACACTGGATTGAAAGCTGGTCTTTCGTTTAGTGTAGTTGTATATGGATTTCTTGTAAACAAAAAAGAAGACAATGAATCTATGGGGACAATTTTATGTACAATGCTAGAATATATGGAGTGCTGAATGTCTTGGAAAATTCATTTTCTACCTTCACATTTGTTCTTTATGATAATTTGGGAGCTGTGAGTGAAGAGCAAGGGGAACGCTTTCATCAAATAATATCTCACAATGCACGAAACTTGTCAAGGTCAATGGGATACTTACAAGATGGGAAATAACATAAAGAAATAGAAGGAATGCAAAACGTACTATCAGAAAAAATATTAGTGGCAATCATTTTAACTATATAGAATGCACATAATATTTGTACAATAATATAAATTAAATTAAATGCCCTGTTTTTACATGAAAAATTTACATAATGAAGATTGTACTATACATTAGAAAATATAATTGTATTGTACTAAAAATTGGTACTTTATCAAAATTTTAAATTTGAGTAATTTCTTTTGACGTAGATATTAAACGAAGACATTAATTGCATTTTATGAATCAGCGCATCAACTTCCTTTCAAAACAACCACTGATGTCCCGGAGGCATGATTTGTTTTTTTGTTTTTGGCTAGTGTAATTTTTTTATATAAAATTGAATCTGATAAACAAACTAACTCATATTTTGGAAGAGATATCGTAGACTTTTGTAGGCCTTTCTTGCTCTTCTGCAGGTTTGTTTATCTAACTCCTCAAGCCATATTAAAATCTTGTACATCCGTTTATACTTTACAAATTAGTTTGTTTTATGAAGCGCTGTGGGGGGTAAGTAATTCAGAGGTCGGGTTCAAAAGGAACTGGAGAAAGTTTTAGAAAGTATGTTGTAAGCGAGGGGTTTCCCCCAAACTTGGGCCACCCCTGGCTTTGTTCAGAGGTGTTGGGACACCAACTTGCAAAGATGGGCCAGCGCTGGAGATAAAAGTTAGGACTCGGAACGAAATAGGGGTCGTTCCCTAGTGTGTTTCCCGGCAGGATTGCTCCCGGTGTGGGGGGATGATAGGAAAGGGCTTAAAGGGAAGAGAGAGAGCGTATAATAAGGGTCACGAGGATATCATTCAGCTACAGTCCCAGTGAACTATTTCTGATACACTGGAGCAAATGTCCTCTCCTGAATTGGATTGACTGAAATAGACATGACTCTAAAACCGAATTAGAAGTTCAATATGGGTTATTATAGATTTTATAAGCCTTTTTTTAACGTATTCTTTTTAAATAAACTGAATATATTGGCAAACGATTTACATTCTAATATACTTCTAGAACAGATATTGTTTATTAATTAATATATTCTAAAGGTAATAAACCCCAATTTTAAAATTAATAAACTTTTTGTGAATGCCATTATTTGAACTCAGAATCATTGGTTCTGTATAAAGTTGCATTATTGACTAGGCTAAGGTGTCTGAAAAGAAGATATATATAAGTAGAATTACATAATTACTATTAACATTTTTTGACAGTCCTATGTGAATTTTTTCATTTCAACAACTAATGTTTTTAATTAAGATTAGATTAATTAATCACTCTTTAAAAATTATAATATTTATTTTTTATTTTAAAGAAAAATTGTTTTTAACTCAATCTATCTTGCGAAATATGTGTCTGCAAATATATGTATAATACCATTTTAAAAAGACTTCATTTCTGGTCATATAATATGCCCCATTGGCATTTGTTGGACAGTGATTGTGAATGGGAATAATTTAATGACTCTTAAAATCTTATCGGCGCATTTCAGTTAAATACTAGTGTGGATCAAATATATAAGCTAATGAAATTGTGAAACTGTTCCTCAATTGAAGATTTACTTATAAACAACATTTTTTGTACATATATTTTCATTTTTAGGGGACCACCATGGGCATTCGTCACCAAGTATTTTATCATTCTTTTGGGCTAGGATTAGGGTCTAACTGCCTGAAAAATACAGCCTTATATTAAGTCCTCTCAGCTTTGAAATTATATATATATAATATATAATATATATATATATTATATATATATTATATATAATATATATATATTATTTTAATTACATTTATGTTATAAAGTTAACAAATATAATTTTAAAGTTAAAAAATAATACTATATTGTTTCAATCTCATATAATAAATAAATATACTGTGTAGCTTTAGGCTACACCTATAATATTATGAAAAAGTAGTTTTAGCGTATCCCACTATAAAAACTTATTGATTAATATAGGTCAACCTCTTATCAAATATGTTAAATTGGCATGTAAAGTTAAAAATAATAATATCCAACGAAACTTCCTTCATTAAAAATTATATTAAATACTATAAATCGGTATATTTAGACAAATTAAAAGTTGAGACTACTAAACAAAATTATAAATAAAGTTATATTAAACACTAAAAAAACTTCGCAAATAAACAATAAGAAAAGATTTCACAAATAAAATATTGAGAGATATTATAAAAATAAACAGTTAAAAAATACTTAACAAACCAACTACGTATTAATTGAAAATACCACAAAAATAAACCATTAACTATATTACACAAAAAACTATTCGAAAATACTACGATAATAAATTATTGGAAAAACTACATAAGTAAACTATTATAAATTACTACACAAAAACTATTGGAAAATATTACCTAGTTTAATCATTGAAAAATACTACAAAAATGAACATTTGGAAATGCTACATAAATAAAGTACACAAATAAACTATTAGAAAATACTACAAGAGCAATTGAATGATTTTGTGTATCCTGGCAGAATGTTCTGTAATAATTTAAGGATGGGTGGTGAAGTCGACAAACGGGTGAATCCATCTCGGAGAATAGTTGGATGTATGTGGACTATTGCAAAGAATGAAGTAGTATCGAAAGAGTCGGTATTGGCAGTATAAGAAAGTATTTTAACGCGAACATTATTTTATGGATGTGAAGCGTTGGTTTGTCAGGAGAAACAAAAAAGCAAGGTGAATGCGGTTGGAATGAGATCTAACAAGTGTATGTGGAAAAACTCGTATGGACAGTCAGTAATGATTGGGTGCTGAAGGAGTGTAGTTTTAAAGGGAATCCAAGAGGCCTATTTGAAAGAGGCGTCTTACGTTTTTTGCGGATATATTGAGAGGAAGAGTGTGGACCGAGTGAAAAAAAGCAACTATATGAAGGTAGAGTGTGTAGACCAAAAGGAATGGGTAAGCCTTTTAAGACGGGGTTAAAAGTTGTACACGAGTGTGTGAAAAAAGAAACATTAAGAGTTTTATGAATAAAAGAGCATGTATGACTCGGTGTATGGATGTTGTTGAAGAGAAGGGAGTATGCAAGGATAGGGAAGTGTGGAGAANAGTGGAAAGACTTTTAATACAAAAAACCTCTGTACAAATTGCCGGAAATCCAGCCCTCTCCTTCCAGTCTTTAGAAAACCATAATAAATTAGTCTTGCATTTAGACTGCCAGCCCAAAAATGCGTGAGAGCTTGATAGAAAATCCATGCGCAACTTTAACTTTATTAATTACATTTATGTTATAAAGTTAACAAATATAATTTTAAAGTTAAAAAATAATACTATATTGTTTCAATCTCATATAATAAATAAATATACTGTGTAGCTTTAGGCTACACCTATAATATTATGAAAAAGTAGTTTTAGCGTATCCCACTATAAAAACTTATTGATTAATATAGGTCAACCTCTTATCAAATATGTTAAATTGGCATGTAAAGTTAAAAATAATAATATCCAACGAAACTTCCTTCATTAAAAATTATATTAAATACTATAAATCGGTATATTTAGACAAATTAAAAGTTGAGACTACTAAACAAAATTATAAATAAAGTTATATTAAACACTAAAAAAACTTCGCAAATAAACTATAAGAAAAGATTTCACAAATAAAATATTGAGCGATACTATAAGAATAAACAGTTAAGAAATACTTTACAAACTAACTACGTATTAATTGAAAATACCACAAAATTAAACCATTGACTATATTACACAAAAAACTATTCGAAAATACTACGATAATAAATTATTGGTAAAACTACATAAGTAAACTATTATAAATTTCTACACAACAAACTAATGGAAAATATTACCAAGTTTAACTATTGAAAAATACTACAAAAATGAACATTTTGAAAATGCTACATAAATAAAGCACACAAATAAACTATTAGAAAATATTACAAGGGCAAATAAATGATTTTGTGTATCCTGGCAGAATGTTCTGTAAAAATGGAAGGATGGGTGGTGAAGTCGACAAACGGGTGAATGCATCTCGGTTTATGTGGACTATTGCAAATTATGAAGTGGTATAGAAAGAGTCGGTATTGGCAGTATAAGAAAGTATTTTAATGGGAACATTATTTTATGGATGTGAAGTGTGGGTTTGTCAGGAGCAACAAAAAAGTAAGGCGAATGCGGTTGTAATGAGATCTAACAAATGTATGTGGAAAAACTCGTATGGACAGAGTCAGTAATGATTGGTTGCTGAAGGAGTGTAGTTTTAAAGGGAATCCAAGAGGCCTATTTGAAAGAGTCGTCTAACGTTTTTTGGGCATATATCGAGAGGAAGAGTGTGGACCGAGTGAAAAAAGCAACTATATAAAGTTAGAGTGTGTAGACCAAAAGGAATGGGTAAACCTTTTAAGACGGGGTTAAAAGATGTACACGAGTGTGTGAAAAAGAAACATTTAAGAGTTTTATGAATAAAAGAGCATGTATGACTCGGTGTATGGATGTCGTTGAAGCGAAGGGAGTATGCAAGGATAGGGAAGTGTGAAGTTAGTGAGGATGGATCAGGTACAGAGTTGTTTTTGAGCTAGATTACCAATTTCTTACCTACCCCGTAAGGGAATGGCGTAATTATGTATGTACTAACTATTTTAAAATACTACATATAACCTGTTTGAAATAATAGGTCTACATTGATTAATTATTGGGAAATATTACAAAAATGAAAATTGAAAGAAACCACAGAAATAAACCATAACAAAAGAGCCCCAACTGAAAACGCGTGGAAATAAATCTGTTAAATAACTATTTTAGCTTAATAAATTAAAATAGAAAGTATAAAATTTATAAATATTCTTAGTTAGTTCTAGACTTTTTATACTTTCAGTTATATTCACACAAAAGTATGCTTTCATAAACTGGCTTAGACATATGCATATGATAGAAAATATTTTATTAAATAATAGAAAACAATTTATTGTTATTATTTTATCACTCCACCTGATATTTTAATTGGATTATGTCTGAAATATATGACAAAAGTTTAGGGCAATTTTTTCTCAAAAATTCTCTGAAATGTTCACCTTCTCTCACTCCTCGGAGAGTGAAGTATTATGACCATCAGACAAATTAATCTCAACATTGGCTTAAATTAACTAACGTTAACTTATTCGGATGCAATGATTAATTATTATACTATAAAGCCACAAGGCTGACTCACTCACTCACTCACTGACATTAATATTTACCCACTTCCAGATAAGCTATAAACTTGAAATTTGGCAAACTTATAGCTTCTAGCCTGTAACCGACAGGAACATTCCAAAAAGTTAAAAATATAAATTTTTAACCCCCCAAAAAAACTCAAAATGGTGGAGCAACTTTAAAGTCGGTGCGGTATATACAATACAAGACCGGCAACTTTAAGTTTTTACGTTCAAAACAAAGCTGGAATTACATTAATTTACATGCACTTGCAAAGAAAACTTACTGAGGGTTTGGGGGTGGAGCCCCATCGATCAAAGCGATTACTGAAGTATAAAACAATTAGTTAGAACCGAACAGGTTGACATTAGCTACGTTCAGCCAATGTTTATAGTAAGGAACCTTCTTAGCTAGGGTTTTAGCTCTCTGATCTCAAAGCAGTCTCACCCAAAAACTACACCCACATGAATGAGATCCCTGGGGCTCTAGGAGAGGTCAGAACAAATAACATCATGTGGTCCCAGGGTCCCCGTTGGTCCTTGTAGAGAGTTCGCTGTGGGTCATATAGTCTGCAGTGGGACTCGACGTGTAATATATGTAGTGCAGGGAATATCTGATGTTAGCCGGTGCTGGATCTACTATGGTGGTGTATGGTGTACGAGTTGACATAGAAGACAAAAATACTATAAAATAAGGAGAATAGAATAAAGAATATATAATTTTATAGTATTTTTGTCTGGAACTCTAACTTCAATCTCCCCGCTATAATAAATCCAACAAGACTAGACTCGCGCCTAGCATGAGTAGATACCAGGGTGGGACACTGTACAGTAAATTAGTGTTAATAACGATAAAGTTAATACCCATAACAACAAACCTATACAACTGAAACATTATATATGTTAATATTTACATAAATTACAAACCTGAAGATGGGATTCTTTATTAATATCAGTTTGTGATTTTTAAAAGTTTAAAATTAGGGGTCCTTATAAATATTTGCTATGTGTGTATATATTATTATAAATGTTCGAAGACTAGTCAATCTTAGAATTTACCGGTAAATCCTAACAATAACAAATAATTATCGGTTAAAGTCTGAAATATCATATAAAATATTTAGATTTTGAACTTTTACATGTTCCCATCGATAAATCCTAACATTTACCGATATGTATAGGTAAAAGTAATCATAAGTATTATTTTAATTGATTAAATGTTTTATTTTAGTTGACTATTTTTGTTTTAACACCAATAATTTTTATTTTAATAGGTTAAGTTCTGTTAGGTCAGGCTAGGTATGGTTATGTTAGTGATGGTTAGGTTAGAACATGTTATTTGTTTACCGTTGAGACCGGGTCAGACCTAGAATTAGTGAGACCCCTCTCACCCGTCTCTATTCAGCAAGTTCTAACACTGTCCTGAGAGTGGAGGTTAGGTTAGAACAGGTTATTTGTTTACCGTTGAGACCGGGTCAGACCTAACATATCCTAGCATAGGCAAACCTAAAGTAAATATTAATTGTAATAAAATGTTTGGTGTTAAAATAAAATTGTGTAACTAGACAATACATTTCATAATTTAAAATAATACTTATGACTACTTTTATAGTCACTTCTGTAAATGCTACAATCTATCGATGAGAGATGGTAAAAGTTCAAAATGAAAGTATTTAGTTAAATATTTCCGACTTTTACCAGCCGATATTGTTAATTTTAGAATTAACTGTGAATCCTAATATTAACTAGTCCTCGAGTTTTTAAGTAACATATTATGTAGTGGATCGTTCTCTACTCCGGTAACGCCAGGTTGCGCCTAATTGTATGGTTTTGTTTTAACGCTGAAACTTCTGGACAAATAAATATTGCATTAATACCTATAGAAACCTGAAGTGTGATATTTTCCCCCTTTTATATATTCACTAGATCACTCGACCCCCGATGCTTATGTCTCTAAAAATAAGAAACCTATCAATTTGAAACATTGTATGGAACCTACTGATCTAAGGTCACCAGAATGTTTGAACATCAAGCTTTTTTATTTATCTAGATAAGAATATATACCATAATTTATTGAAAGGGTGACACCTTACGCCGCTTGAACACCAATTATTGTTGTCACAAAACTAATACACTTATAAATTTGAAGTTCTACATAACCATACATACGTAAAAAAACCTAGGTGTTTGTGTACCTTTGGCATTGGTATGGTGTAGGTGAGTAAACCAGTTTAAAACTGATGTAAATATACCATCAACAATTAGATTTGTAGGGCACTCTTTTAGTTCCTCAACCCACTAAGCTATATTTCATAATTTACAATATATACTTTATATCTTCCTACATTTACACCTAAACATTATTTTTTCTTTTAAAAATAAAACATTTAAATCGTTTAGTTTCTTGTTTATTTTCATCAAACTATATTTTGTATAAAAAAGCACTACCTACAAACAAAAGTTATTAGAAAGTTATACAATTTCCTATGGATCATTAGGATGCGATGTTACATTAGATTAATTGGTAGGGATTTCAAAGCATATTTTATAGTAAAATGTGAGAAATAAACTTTATCCAATCTAGATTAAATTCTACCTAGATTATTACTATAAACGAACAATTTATTCGAAAATGAATCAAATATATTATATTTAAAATTGAGCTAAACGTGAATGTGAATAATTGTTGTGATACTCTGCTTGATTTAAGCTCCCCCCCATTCTCCACCCCTCTAGATGTGTTTTATGATAGTTTTCACAAAGTATTTCTTAGTAGCTGCCACAAGATACAGTTATGCATGATTTAAGATCTATAGCTAAGGGAAAAAGTATATTATATAATTAGTCATTGAATCACTTAACCTAAGCTAGGACTTAATAACACTTGGGACTGCACCCATGAATAATATTTTAAACTCCTCTTAACACACCAGATATCACATAGCTTTAGGATTTATTATATTGAACCCAACGGTGATTTAAAATAGATAATTTACAAACTTTGGTTGGTCGACAAATTGATGTATATTGCAATGGTAGTCTCGAACATGCAGTGGAGAAAATAATGAGTTAGATAATATGTTTCTCGCGATTATATTAAATATTATAAACATTTCATTTATACTTTAATTTTGTATAAAATTTAATAGGCTCCTTACATTCACATTTGATAGTGGAAATTATAAAATATTTTATTATCAAAATATATTATTCCTAGTCTTCAAAATATAAAACTTCTTAATATTATAATATAGTATACTACTTAATTTTACACATAAACCATACAAAAGTATATAAATGTAGTTCCTCTTAGTGGATTTTTATCTTAAGAATAACTATTTTTTCAAAAATAATATAATTCTTATCACTTGCATAATTTATAATTTTGCTCCTATTTAACACAAAAAACCAAATATATCTAGCAATGACTGTATATATTAATAAATTATAAGGAAATTAATATTATTGATCTAGAAATATCCTGCTAAAAATAGAAGGTTATTTCTAGCTCATTACTGTAATACTGAAATGTATTCATTCAAGTAAAATACAAACATAATCATAACAACATTATTTGAAGCTACGCAAAATCTATAACTATGCTTGATAAATGTATAGTGGTTTAAAACATAAATTTAACTAAATAAAATTAGTATTAATAATACTACAACCATAATTTGTTATTGATTAAATTTGAATGTGAATTATAAAAGCATTTTAAATTTATCTAATTATTGAATATGTGATGACATGGAGCAAATTGCATTTGAAGACTCATATGTGATGAGCAATCTATATGAATGCTTCCCTGTTAAAGTTTGCAATTGCTTGTTAATGAGTATTTTAGCGGTACATAAAAGACTAGTTGCAATGGAATACACTATAAATATTGAAACGTTTAATAAACGCAATTAAATTCCAGGGAATACTTTTATCTAAGGGACTAGCATCCAATATAGCAAAATATCAAATAGTAATAATTTATCGAGCACATCAGAAATATATTGTTATTTAATATAAAATCATAATATTGATTACATTTATAAAACAATAATTAAGTTATATTTGCCATTTCCATTTTATGTCACTAGTAAACTATTGTATTAAATATTTGAGGAAAATAACTGATCATGAATGAACCAAATTTTATATAAATATTTAAAAAATCAGAATTATTTTTTTGCTTATTTTATTTTATTTTTCCATTTGGGACATATTTTAGTATTTCTATACAAATTTAGTAAAAAAAATAGTTTTTAACAAACAAGTAATGTTAGTAAAAGATGTTTGAACATTCTAATACTGAGACTGGAGCTGTCTATAGTGAATAAAACTCACACAAAGTTGAGAGCCAGCTCTAATCGAGATGAAATATCTCCCCTTTATATTCCTCATTCAGTGGATTAACAGCCTGGACGTTTGGCGAGTGAGGCACTGATTACAAAGATATTAATCCTCTTGAGGGCTAGTGAGGGGGATGTACCAATGTCACACATCACAAAGGAAACACTAATTAATTTAATTATAATTTCAATGGCACCAGATAATAAGGTCATACGTCAAGGTCGTATCACTGAGGACTTGTGAAGGTATAACTTTCTCAGAGGGCAGCTGGAGAGGGGTGGAAAAGGGTGAAACATAAAAAAAAGTACCGTTTTCATTTGTAGACACGTTATTTAAGTAATTAATAATGCTGTAACAAAATGTGTAACTATTGAATTATATTAATATGCTTTCGTTTATTTGGCTTAACTAATGTGATTTATTGCACCGATATCTGAAAAATGTGAACAATTCAATTTAGTAGAATAACTATATAGCCCATCATATCCTGAATTAACACTTCCTTAATACACAAGTTTATTTAATTAGAAGCAATTTATGATTTTGCCAGACTAAATGACCCTTTGCAACACTACAAACCCTTCTAGGATATATTTCGCACGTAGCTGAGAAATAGCAATGAAAATATTTCTCGATTGGGTCGATGGATAGACCACAAGCTGATTAATACGCTCACGAATGTAAAGTAACTTTCTCTTGATAAATCTTAAACCAAATGTTTTCAATGTCCAGAAATACCGTGCTACTTAACACCCCATATCTAGGACGATTAACCGGGAAACTAGTTATAAGATTACTAACAAACTAGAAAATGTTTCAGACAAAGGCTTTCTTCATTCTTCATATGATAACTGTGAAATTAGTATTAATTAAATGTTTATTTGTATAGTTAATATTGTTTACATTTGTTTGGCTCTTTAACGTACTGTATATTGTTTACAAAGTATTATACAAAATAAAACGCATTATGATATTACGCCTGGCTAAAGCTGTATCACCTACTGAAGTTAGGTGTTATCCGTGGTTGAGATACATTTTAAAATGTGGGCTGTTATTTCAAAACATGATTAATGAAAGTGTAAGGTGTATTCATGTCCCTAAAAAACTAGCAATCTTACATTTAAAATGTTGTTACTAAAAATAATAATTAGTAGGTGAAATTGTTTATTACTAAACAAGATCTCATTTCTGAGATCAAATAGATGTTGATAAACTTAGGTGTAGCTTTCCTCAAACAAATAAAATCGTTTTCAACAAAGGAACAAAGCATATTCTTAAGATGATTTATGATGGTTTTAACAGTTTTAACCATTCAGAAATGCTATTCTCATTAAAAAAACAAACTTTTTAGTGAGAGAGGATACTAAGCTACACTTAGGTAGCATCTCTGATTAAACTAGTTAATAGTTTTATGATCTTAATGAGTAATGAAAGACTAAAAAGATTTTTCTATATTATATTGTAAGAATATAAAACATAATAACAAATTTAATATATATTAATTATATATTATATTAACTATATATAAATTAATTATATAAATATTAAGTATATATAAGTTATACTTATTATATATATACACATGTTAATATACATATATTAATTATATATATANACATATATTATATATATATATACATACGTAATTATATATTAATTATATATACATATATATTAATTATATATATACACACTGCCATATATTATTTGTCAATTCATGAAAATAAATTGGTATAAATAGTGATGATTTAGAATTATTACCACCATTAGTATCGATACTTACTAAACTATTTTATACATATTTTATGTTTTTAACATAATACGACTTTTCCATGTATTATTAAATCTCTCACTTCATATTATATTAATCACAACCTACTATCGTATTGTGTGTGTTCGTCCATTTATTTGAATCTATGTTAGTCTTTGTGTTGATTGTGGGTCATAAGATATATGTGACCTTTATAAAAGTTGTCAAGCACCACACTGTTAGTTATCCCATAGCATTAAACTCTTAGACATAAACCGTCCCCTTTATTATTCTTAAAATGGACCAACCAAACACTAAATAAACACTGCGAATGATTTCATAGTTAAGGAACATAATAAAAGGAAAATTACATTAAAAATGAAATAAACATGAATCAATAGTCAGTGGTTGCAATGTATTAAAGCCACTTCATATCTTGGAGTAAAGGTGACGCGCAGCATTGGGGGAAATGGCTCTATCGTGCTAGGTGGCTAAATCTCACATTGGCCTGTGCAAAATAACATCACTCCACGTGTCAATAGTGGTTATCTAATTCCACGCATGCGCATTACAGAATTATCAACTGATTTTTTATCCAGTCTACTGTTTATCAACGCTTGAACTTTTGTAGTTCTATAATGAGATTGACATAAGTAAGTCCAGGACACATTTCCATTTCATGAACTGACTTATGTATGAATGAAAAAAAATCGTTTTACTTTGAACTAGCACATACCAGCACGTCTGGCCAATGGATAACGTCATCATTACATCATCTCGGCATTTCGCCATAGAGATATAACGTACTGGACCTTACCTACTCTACGATCTGGTTATTATGACAACACATTATCTTTAGTACCATTGAGGAAGTTGGGTGTGGCAAGAGAGAGTGATAATGTTTTACTCTTTAGTTCGAGCTAATTTCTGGATGGCTCTACGATGATTGTAATAAACTGCTTTAATATTAGTTGACCTCTCCAAAATGATGCTGGCTCATACTGTTAATAGCTCCCCTTGCTTTTACGGTGGCCAGATTGTATCCCTGATACCACCCAACCATGGGAAATACTAAAAACAACCTTATAAAATCATCTAGTTTTGTAATACCGTGCTTTGTACATTGGCTACTATCTTGCATTTATTAAAAGCTTGGCGCAACAAAACGTAATTAGAATTGTATAATGGCGCACCATTTATATATTTCTTTATTAAATGAGTCGTAAAAATGTTTGCATTAAAATTAGGTTGCAATATACTTTTAGGTTAATAAATGAATCGAAAAAGCGTTTAAAATATCTGTACAATTGGGCTAGCCTTAAATCAAAAATAACAATAAAAATCGCAACTAAAACTGGTCTGTGATATTGCGTGACTCTTGCGAATTTGATATTAAATGTTTTAAAAACTAAAAGGTATTTATCATATGAATCCGTGGTCACGTGAGATGATTGGAATCCATACTATTATACTGACTGAGTGTGGTTAATCTTAGGTAATTGAAATGAAAATTAAGTTCTCTAAGCTATAAAATGATTGGTCTTCCCTGACTCATCAGCGTTAGTACAGTCCGAACGGCCAGTGAGATGTATTTAAAGTCGATTGGTGTTCTATATTCTTTACGAGGGAAAATTTTAAATTAGTATCCTATAGAATTATTAGTAAGGTATTTGACAAAATAATATGTACAATTGTGTTTCATAAACAAAATAATTTATTTTTATATAATATTAGAACAAAAAGTAAACAACTATAATTATCTTGACCACATATTAGGTTTTATATTTACAAGTTAGTATGATAAACATGATTGATATTTTAGAAAAATAATAAAATATGTACAATTTTAATTAGTTATTAACTCGTAAGAAATACAAGTATTTGTTTATATAAATTAACAAAATGCGTTTATTAAGGTATAAGAGACCAAACTTAAAGTAAAATTGAATATATCACCAAAATAAATTATTGTCTTTGATTGTTTAGTGTTACATATAAGGTTGATTAAGAAAATATCTGTATTATTTTGGGTGGTATTTAGATTGTGTAAGCTTATATTGCATATTCTTCTTTTATTATTAGTGACAATGGCTCAAACTACCGCAGAGCTGATAGCGCGTGCTCAACTAATAGTGTCCACTGCCATGATCTGCCCCGGAGTGATCGTTACCATGACTGTTGTGAACGACAGGATGGAAGCCATGTTTGTCTGCCACGTTCTTGATTAATAGTGTCCATGGCCGTGATCTGCCCCGGAGTGATCGTTACCATGACTGTTGTGAACGACAGGATGGAAGCCATGTTTGTCTGCCACGTTCTTGATTAATAGTGTCCATGGCCGTGATCTGCCCCGGAGTGATCGTTACCATGACTGTTGTGAACGACAGGATGGAAGCCATGTTTGTCTGCCACGTACTTGACGGTCCGTACGTTACCGCCGGGTTCCTTCAAGGCGTACTCTCCTACCACCTTGTCACCGTCCCGGGATTCCTTCTGGTAGTGCGAGTCCCCCGTGTGGTGGTCGGCCACCTCGTAGCCGAACTCGTACTTTGGGTGAGCCTGTGGCAGAACAACATACACAATCTTATCAATTAATTGAACCCTCGACAAGTTGGTTAGATGTTTAAACAATGTTTGTGGCTAAAATACGAGTTAATAATTTTAGCGGTTAACCCTTGTTCTAATATATTAGTATTCGATTTGTTAAAAGGTTAGATATTTTTAAAAAAAGCATGATTGTGTAGAACATTCAATTTATTAAGACTGCCAACGAGCAGGTAAAGACAATTATAATAAATCCAAATATTAGTAAGACATTGGTAGTGAGCGTTGAAAAACAATTTTAATATTCTAAGCTGTTAATTATGTATTTAACATTACATAAAAGACTCCCAAGTATTGAAAAGTTTGCTAACTATAAATTGTAACAGCCTACATGATAGTGAATTCCCTTAGAGTAAGAAATGTTTTTCCTAGGACCTTCTTTGCATTAAAAGAAGCTTATGGTTTTAGTCTTTATAGACATCTGTAAAACTTATTAGTCACAATCCAATCATAGATGTCTAAATTATCATAGGCAGATTACAAGGATCTCTATTTTCACTAACATGGCAGTGAATATTACACTTTCTCTAATTGGGCAGTATATTTAGAGTATTAAAGGCCATATTTCAAGCTGATTAAAAAGAAACAATATCATGTATTATGGATCTATATATGTTCTCCTATTAGAGGTTTCTAATTTTCTACTAGCTATTATAATCCTATTTAGTGTGGATCTAGTAGATAAAAACACTACCACATTTGTTCAAAAGAGAAAGAGACACATATTTGTCAAAGATGGTGAAAGGGACTACTCTTAGACATGATGGAGCGCATATTGCAGTGGTAAGAACTTAAAATGGAGCTTACTTTCTTCGTTGGATGTAAGCATTTATATTAAATTCCTTGTAACGTTACCCTTTCTCTGCTTCATGGCTGAACTGACAATAGAACATATCAACCAAGATCCTAGTAGAAGTGCTGTTTCTGGAAATATTGTTTTCAATAATAATATTTGTTATAAAATAATATCAGAGTGTGTAGTGCAAAGGCGTGTTTTCATCAATAATTGAGAGACTTTCATTACGATCGTACAATCTTTCTCCTCCATCAGAGTTTGTAATATTTGCCTGTCAATAAATAACTGTTGTTAATAATTTGATTTAAATCTTACACCAACCCCCCCTTCCCCCCATTTCATTCTATCATCACACCGATGGGTAGTTTATTGTTCTAGTTTTGTAAATTTAAAAAACAAACTAATTTTACCAGCCCCCACATCTAAATATAGAATATATAACAATAGTTTTGTTATTAGATTATTCCCTCTGCATTCCTGGCAAATTTAATTTTATATATTTCCTAAAAGCTTTTATCTTCTTCTGGAATTCCATTTTGAAACATAAAATGTTCACACTTTTATGTTTATTTGGAATAGTCCCTAAACCCAATAGTTAAATTTCAGTTCTCTACAACAGAGAGGTAGTTTTAATATTAGTTTTGGAAACGTTGATCCCCCACCCCCTCAATTATTAATTTAATTTGTTATATTTGGTTTGTCATCTGGAGGAGTCCTCCTACCCACTTGTCAAATTTAAATGTTCTACCACACATAAAAGTGATTTTTTTGTATACCCTTTCTCCCAAATTATTCCCCCAACAATTTCTAATTATTTCCCGCCCGGTCACTTTTAAAATTTTGAATTTCTTCTAGTTATTTTAAGTTGACACGTTAATAATTTATATATATATATTATTATTTTTGTACGGCGTCGTACTACCCAGCCGGTCTTTTTGTACTTTAACGGTGTTGGAAAGATAATTTTACATTAAATGTACCCTCATTTACGTGAAGGAAGAGTAAGAGGACATTTAGAAGACGAACATCCTCAGGAAGTAAGTCTAGGACTCTAATGCAGATTGCCAGCCTCGCCAGTCAAGCAAATTAGATGAACTGGGCGAGAATAAGACCAGGGGAACTTCCTGATTTTTCCAAGCTCTGAGACTTGAGTGAAACATATTTAGTGTTTCAAGCTAAAAATGGAGATTAGGGAGAGGTCTTTGTTTGGGTTTAAAAATGAGGTAAAGTGTTAGTTAAAATAACCAATATAGTGGCCCGTATTCGAGCATGTTTGTGCAAACATCTATTATGAGTAGTAATGTTTAAAACTATAGACATCATGAGATGGGGCTCAAGATATTCTAAAAATATAACCTCTTAAAGACAAAAATAAAATATCAAATGGTTCACAGTTCACCATTAATTTGAAATACTTTAAAAACCTTACCACAGTAAGATAAAAAGTAAAAAATAAAAACAAACTACTATATAAAAATGTTTCTTTATGTGTAGTAGTAAACATTTAATATCTTAGAAAGTATTCAGTCGATCCTATAGGGGAATCAACACGTTCATCTGTATTAAGTTATTAAGTCAATTATAAAAAATCTAAAACTTGTAGTTAATAGGTTTGTAAAACTAATTAATCAATTTAAAAAGCTTTTAATGGATAAACAGAAGTAAAAAATAAAATAAAAATTAAATCTAAACATAATTTATAGTAAGTTTTGTTGAGACAAAAAAATATTTTTTTAATGTTTCGATGCACAATTCACCTTAAACTTTCATCATATTCGATTATATTGGTGAACACTCACGTTTCATCAGGCTAATCAAAAACTATTAATTGGGCATCGTCACTAAAGTCTTAAAACAATGTCAACCATAGTTTTTTCATTAAAAGTAAGGACTAGTTTTGTATCTAACAAATATTTGGTTACAATTTTGACTAGTTTAAAATAAACGTAATAAATTCTGAAATAAAGACATTGTTTTTATTTGACCTTATAAAGTGTACTTTTTGATTGTCGCTTATTTATTTATGAAAATATTTAAATGAAGTCTTTAGCTAAATTTTATATAAAAACTACTTTTAATGGTCACCTCCATCCAATCTTTAATTATAGCTAATATTTGGAACCTTTTCTATAAAAACTGAAATATCTTAACTAGCAGTTATTAAAGTGGATTGTCATTTTCAATGTATCCTTGCTGCAATTCTAACCATTTTAAGAGTGCACTTTATTTATAAATGGATGTATATTTAAGCTCAAAATGGATTTTAATTGATTTAATTTAGTTGTATCTTGAGTTAGAAACGTTATACTTTTAGTTTAATGAATATGTTTCATTGTAATCCAAATAATAGAAATCGATTAAATATAATTAATTGTAATGTCTTTATATTCAAAATAATAAACTTTGTCAATTATCGGATCTGAAGCAGCCAATGTTTATAGTTAATATAAATATTTACAAAAGTATGTTCATTAATAAAATGAGACGTTTGTCTGTCTGTCATGAGCATTGGGTGATATCTACCACAGGCTGAGGGATAAAATTTAAAAATTAGTATCCCCCTGTGCACAAAAATTTAAGCCTCAAAGCTGGAATTTAGAATTTTTGATTAAATATTTAAATTTATTAAAACTTGGTCCGAGAGAAATCCAATGAGGAGAATTTTTTCTTTGTTTGTTTGAAGAAAAGAAAAGTGTGTCACGGGATAACCTTGCAATGCATAGCACAGTTAGTTACCTCAGACAACGCCAGGTACAGTAAGTCCGCTAGTTTTAGTTTAATTAGCACCGCGTCTTACTACCCGCTCGGATAATACGCTTAAGTACTAATTACGCTGGTGAATTAGAAATTGGCAAGGTTGGATTTAGAGGAAGTGAACACTCATTTGCGTGGAGGGAGAGTGTAAAACCATTTATGAAAACCACCCCAGTTCACCCGAGCTTGATTTGAACCTCAATCTCCCCGTCTTAGGAAGTCTAGCTCATCACGAAACTAGCGCGTTAGCTAACTACGCCACCAAGGCAGGTGTCGGCTAGTTAATAATAAACCATTAGTAAATATACTCGTATTATGAGTGATTATAAATACAAAAAGAAGTTTTTGTTTTCATCTTTACTAAAAGAATTTTGATGTATTTTATTTTAACATCACGTCTTACTACCTGTTCAGGCTATACGCTGATGTAGTAATTATTCTTATGATTTAGAGATGAGAAATTTAAAATAATTTAAAGGAGATGTACCCCCATTTGCGTGAAAGTAAATGGAAAACTATTTAAGGAAGACCACCCTCAATACACCTGACCGGGATTCCAAACCCGATCATCCTCTTATTGGCAGTCCAGTCTTTTACGAGAGAAATGTCTTAGACCATACGACCACCGAAGCAGATCCTTACCTTCGTTTGGCCCATGACATACTCACCACATAGTCTACAACCTGTCCATGTCCTCTATCATGTCCTGAACTCTAGTATACTCACCACATAGTCTACAACATGTCCATGTCCTCTATCATGTCCTGAACTCTAATATACTCACCACATAGTCTACAACATGTCCATGTCCCCCATCATGTCCTCCATGTCCTCCATGCCCTGAAGAAACTACCACTTCTTGAGCCGGTCCCACCACTGGACCCTTGAAGTATGTCGAGGAGTGGGCGTGTCCTCCAGCACTGACGTCACAGCACAGCACCACCAGGACAGCGGTTACCACGGACAACTGGAGACATATTAACAGCGGTTATTAGTGATACATTATTTTATGATTGTTGTTATATTCGCACTATTCTGTTTATTCTATCATAACAAGATGGGAAGACGTAATGTCAGGGTAGTGTTATTGAACTAAACTTTAATAATGGTTTAATATATGTTAAAAATGTTGTATTGATAGATGAATCCCAATTCACAAGTCTAATCCTTATAGCACAATCCCAACCATCAAATTGTTTTGAATAGTATACCTATACTGATAAATTTACAATTTATATATATATGTAAGAATTCACTTTATATATAAGGAGGGTTTAGTCCTATTTGTAAACTATTACAATCCTTGATAAGTCAAGTCCAATGCTGGACCCAGGATGAATTCCAATAAAAGTGAATCAAGCTGGAATATTGATTTTTATCCTTTAGCGAAACTGTGTTTCATATCTTATTTATTTCAGTTAAATTATTGTTACATGTTTTAATAATAAAAAAATCATATCCACATTTTATAGGGTATACAATTACACGTTTTAATTTAAGAAATTAAATTGTATATTATCTTAAATAATAGATTATTTTTATGGTAAATATATATTTTAATACTTTACTTACTAAACCTAACTTTTTTTTTTTTTAGACGCCTTAATTTAGTTAAAATTGATAACATATTTTTGTACAAAGATTCAAATAATAATGGTGTCGTGAGTACTGCAAAATTTCTCGTTCCTTTGCTTAAGACTCGTGAGACATGTGAAAGAGAATAATATACATTGTTGCAGACACATACTTTATAAATGAGCATCACGCTGAACCAAGGAGCATAAATGAAATAATATTCATTGCTACAGGAACATATTGAGTAAAAAATAACATCCCTACTAACCAAATAAAATAATAATAAACCACCTTTTATCCCATATTCCAATTTTAAAAATAAATTTGCTTATAGATGCGAAAGGAAGTGTTTCATAAACATATATTTCAAATAAAGTTGTTTTTTATTTTAGATAGTCCTATAAAATTTGCTATGATAATTTATTTCATGTCTAAAGATTTGCGTAGCTATGACCAAATTTGAAAGTACCCACTTAAGTAAAGTAACCTCTAAGTAAAGTCTTCGAGAAAAAGAATATGCTATTTTATTTGTAATATTAAACAATGCCTAGTTTTGAATTTTAATTTAAATTGTTTGAACCAATTTTGATAAATTCAAATACTTATCTTTTCTTCCCTAAGTAAAATGCCCTTAATTTTAGGTTCGTATGGATATTTCCAAAAAATACTATTAGGGAACCTTATGAAAACTCTAGATAGCAAGTTATAGCTCGAATGGTAAAATGGTTTCGGCTCTAGGCTGAGATGCAGACAGACAGGCAGTCAGACAGACAGGCAGTCAGACAGACGGCATAGTTCAATCAACTTTTTAGAGTCCGGGGTCTTGAAAGTTGATATCCCTTAAAATCTCGAATTATATTTTATTGACGATCACAATAATTTCTCTCTACGAGGGGTCACGAGAAAGTAAACATATTTAGATATTTAACAAGTTTTTCGGCTCTAGATAAACGATATTTTATTATATAAATAGAGTTGGTTTTGGCAAAGTTTATTGCATTTACAGTTATTTGAACTTGTCGTATATTTACAAAATAAACTTGGAAATGTAAGAAATCTAGAAATGTTATGAGTCAGTTAAAATTATTGCTGACCAAGGAGGCACACACGTGTATTGCAAATTATTGTGCGTGAAAATAATATTAAACTCACTTTTCAAAAATTTAAGAATATAACATTTTTAAGTAAACTTTTAATTAGTTACTTGAAAACATGTTTGTCATTAGTTAAAGAACTATGTCCACATGCTGCTAGATTCTCTTATATTTACCATGTGAAAAAACATCAACCCATATGGCTGTATAAAAATTGGTTGTGTTAGGCCTATTTTAGAAGATTTTTTTCTTTTTAAAATAATATCACTTATTTGAAATATTGTAAAATTAAAATGCACGAAATTGAATTTTTAAATACTTTTAATCCCACGTTTAACACCTGTAATGGCTATCCGTACATATTCCCGCTAATGGTGTAGTGATGAGTACGTTATATATTAAATGAAATGTAGACGCATTTGTGTAAAGCGAGTGTGAGAACCCATTACACACGGCCAAGATGATGGTCTAAACCTCTCCGTCACCGCTAAGCCCGACAAGATGAGTTTGACGCCTTAGTTCTTGTACCACACTATTACTAGCTACCTATTTACTCTTATTCAGCACTGTCATTATAAATAAATTTGTTTTATAACTAGAATATGCATGATGCGTGGTTTTTTCTAGTAGTTTTGTTTTATCATTGTTGAAACAAGGAATTGGGTATATTTAGTCTAAATAAAGTTATTTAAAATATGAACTGATCACTACACTCGTTAACTGCATACAGACACACCATGTGAGCCTTGTAATTTTAAATTTACTAGGAAGTTAATATTATACACTCTATTCTCAAATATGTTTCACATAAACACATACTATAAATATATTTATATCAAATTCCTGATATAAAAACTTCTTTTTAACAATTGATAAGACATTGAGAGCTATCAGTAGTAGTTCGATAAAAATAAAACTAACTTTGCGGAGTAATGTTTAAATTACCTTTATCATGTTTTGTAGTGTTTAGTGGACAACAGATGTTATGAGTCTGATAAATATCACATAGCATGACTCCATTTTATACCTAAATATTGGTACAGAAGTGGAATATTTGTACACATAAAAAAGTGGTTTTGGTCTTACATAATTAAGAAACTGTAGCTAATACACGGGTTAGAGAGACAATGGTATGTCGGAACAATTATACGACACATTTGAATGTGTAAGCAACTCATTTCCAATGACCTGCGCCAGACTGTTTTTTTGTTGCTGGTCAGATTCCGCGAGTAATTGCCGGCTGAGCGGTCAAGCATGACCTATTGAGGCGAACTGATAGTGTATAGACTCAGCATTTGATTGCTTTTTTTTTTCTAACCGTCATACTTTAATTTCCGATAAAGTTAAAAATAATTAAAATACTTTTACATGTGCACAGTTTCAACAACATTAAGACAGATTAATATTGCAGTCAAGAGATGAATCGTAAAAAAAAATATATATATATATATTCATGTTTATTTTTCTCGTTTAAGCTGAGAAGGAATTTGAATTCAACAATAAGGCCTATTAATGTTTTAGTGGTTATCTATGAATATTTTGATCTTAGAGAAAATATGAAATTAGAAGGGTTTTCCCCCTGTTCGGGCTCTATGCATTTAACTAAACTGATTAAGACACGGGGCTATAAAAAATATTGAAAAAAGTGCTACGCTGATGGGGTAGGAATAAGAGGATATTTACTTGCATTTGCGTGGGAAATTATTTTAAAAAAATCCCCTTGCCTTCGATATAGTGTGGATAAAAAACCAATCCAATCACATAAAATAGAAATATAAGCTTACACATCTAGAACAAATTAAAACAATAAATTACCTCATTTTATTATATTATTATTACTATTATTATTATTAGGTGTTCTTTCTTAAGACAGCTCCCTTACTTTTGTCAATGAACTTAGACCACAAATACACCTTCTTCTCTGACCAATAATTAATCTCCCAGAATTTTCCTTTTTACTTCAAGTCATCCAATATTTGAATCCTCCTTCCTAAACTCCTCTTTACCTCAACCTTTCCTTCTATCACGTCATGACTAAGACTGTTTATCCGAAGACTGTATCCGATCCAGTTCACTTTGCACCAAGTAATCACATTCAAAATGGATCTCTTCTCACCCACTCTTCTTGTAGCTTATTCGGTTGTTACCCTGTGTGTCCACATGTATTTTACAGCACCATATTTAGATTTCTCCAAATATTTCTTTTATATCTCCATAAGAGCCAAAGTTTCTGCTCCCTAAAGTCCGATTCTCTAAATGTAACATTTCATCAGGTTCTTCCTCAGTGCCAATCTCAACTTGTAGGTCAGCAATAACCACTTCTTGTTGTAAGCTTCTTTGATAGCGATACTTGACCTAATTTCCTTGGTGCAGTAGATAGCCATTTTCTGCAGATTTCGCAGATATTTGAACTGTTATATATTTTCCAAACCCTGGCTTTCAAGTTTGATTCTCGGAGACTCTTCATTTTTAGAAATCACCATCACTTTTGACTTCTCAATGTTGAGCTCCATGCCATAACCTCTCCAGCTGGTCCATTATTTACTGCGACTATTTATTATTTTTGGCCTGCAATATCAAACCATCTAAGAATTTTTTTATGTTAATGACGAATCCACCTATTCTGAAATCACCACATCACTCCAGAACTTCTCTGACCAGCCACTCTCCATACGAGTTGAACAGACTGGGTGACAAACAGCATCGCTGCCTCAATCCTCTTCCTATCTCTGCGCTACTGGCCTCTCAATCATTAAACCTCACCTTCACTCGCTGTCCCAGGTTAAGGTTTGCAATCAGCCGCCTGTCCCTTCAGTTGATTCCGATATTCTCGTGTATTTCTATCAGTTTTTCCACTTCTCTCTATCGAACGCCTTTTGCCAGTTAATGAAACCAATGAAGACCTCTTTCTTGACTTCCATCGCTCATTTAAAAAAAATTTCTCTGCATCCCGATGGCATCTCTGATTCCTTTTCTGAATCCAAATGGGTCATCTTCCATCATACTTTATATTTTCTGTTTCAGTCACCTGTTGATTATTCTTTCCACGATCTTCCTAACATAATTAGGCTTATGACCCTGTGGCCAAGATACATCTTTGATCAATTCATTTTTTTTAAGCAACGCCTAGAAAGTCCTTGTACTATTATACACTTTCGTAAATCCTATTTATAATGTTGTCATAACCAATTATTCCTTGTTTCCCAGTTCTTTCAGAAGGTCAGGTGATATGTCATCTCCAGCAATTTTTCTTCTTCTCATGTCCTTTATGGCTGTCTCCACATCATTCCTTAAAATGATGAGTTCTTTTTCGTCTTTCTCCNCATCTCCAGGTTACCTGGTTTATTTTCCTTGTAGTACAGTTCTCTATTTATATTTTCCAAATCATAAGAACCTCTTTATGAGCCGTCAACATCTGACCTTTGGAGTTTTCTATTCCTATTGTTCGCACTCTTTTATTTTCATTTCCTCATGTTCCTTGACTTATGGTACATGAAGTCATAATTTATTTTCTTTGCAATTCAATAATATTATAAAATGTTCCATCCATCAAATTTTTCATTACTTTTTCTGTTTCTCTCCTTAACTTGTTGTTGACGTTCGTCCATTGAATTCTTTCTTCCATTTTCTGAAGCATTTCTGTTGCTAACCGAAGCTTTCATCCAGTACTCTTCACTTTTCCAACAATGTCATTTAACATATTTTAAAAATATTCTTAACACTATTCAACTTTGTACCTGGCAATGTCTTCTTACCCTTCATCCCGTTGTAAAGGATGTAGTCTAGTTGGTACAGGCTGATATTTCTTGGGCTCTTCTATGTAAATATTATATATACATTGTCTTACGTTTTTTTAACTTGGTGTTGGTCACCACCAGGTCAGCAGAATTCTACGAGCATTTGCCCTCTGTTGTTTGTTTCTTTTCCCCAATCCGTGTGACCCTACGACCTTCTTCTCCCGTCCCTCTCCAACCACACCGTTCCAACCTCCCATGATGATGGTGTTCATTTTCCCTCGTACTTCATGTTAAGTAATTACTTCAATATCATCAAATATCTGCTGGTTCAGCGTTTAATTTCACAAACATCAATCTATGATTAGGACACATCACTTTAGTAGTACTTTCGCCACTTAATTTTTCATTACATTTTCCACTACTTCTTCTGCACTCTTTCCTACTAAATATATCTTTTTTTAGTTTTCAGACACTATTGCTCCTATTCCACCGGACTTCAATTAAACCCACAATGTTCACACTACACCATTCAATTTACATTTAAAATTTTTCATTTCCCAGCCATTCTCATTGTCCTGCCATTCCATGTTCCTATGCTGTAAGGAAAGGTTTTATTTGATTTTTTTATCACTCTCTTTGAAGTAGTCTACGCTCGGAGATACAAAAGGGGTATTAGTTTACCTCCTGATTATTTCCCCCCAAGAAGAGTCATCTATGGTTTTGTTCCATTAGCAAATAAAAATTATAAAGCACGTTATGTCTTTATACGTTTATTTTTTCATACAAAAAGAGAGCAATAAACTTATTCGTATTAATAGAAAAATATTTATCGTCGAATTTTAATTAATTATTTGAGAAATAAATTTATTCAAAAAAATATAGATATATTATTTTTTAGCATGTAAAATAGTTTCTCCGATACCATTTTGCAACAAGATCATTATGTATGTATATATCTTAAATCAAATTTTACAAAAATAAACTGCAAGCCACTATAAAATATTAATAAACTAATATATTTAATTAAATATCATGTAAAAAACTTAACAGATAGCCTACCCATTTTCAAACAAATAATTAGAATCTCTTTTTAAGTATACAAAAAAAAACCCAGTAAACATAAAACTACTCTTAAAAAGAGGCAAGCTTTTCCATAGGGACCACCTGGCCCGGAATCACCAAGACTTTTTGAACATTTTTTTTCATAATATATTTTGTAAAAAAACATTAATAAGTGGTGGAGCGTCATTCTCTACATACAATGAACTATTAACGGGTTTCCCCTGTTGCCTTTATCTCCTCACTTGCCATAGATTCAACGACAAGCGAATGAAGCTTTAGCCGATTTGTTATGCGAGTTACAGGTTGCTTTCGCAGACACTTATCCTCATTGCGTGAATTTAAATAAATACATTACTTGGTACCATTTATTGGTGGATTTATTGGTGGATGATTTTGTTTTCATGTGAAGTGAAGGATTTTATTTTATATGGTTTAGGAAGGAATGGATTTGGGAATTTTTTTTGTTTATCTTTTTACTCCAGTCTTGGACGTGTGTAGGACCTTACTTCAAGTAGATCATAGTTGCTCAGTGATCTGATAGTGGGATTTTCATGAGTTGCTCATTGATCATAAAGCTTGTTTCTTCTTTCCTTGAAGATTTCTAAGAGTGTCTTGCTGTTCGTCATGTTGTGGAGGTTATCAGTCCTTGTTCCTATCTCTACTCCCATTATCAACCTTAGTATCCTATTTTGTGTTGTCTGTAATTTGTTAACGTGTGACTTGGCTGCGTAGCCCCATTCTACACAGCCGTAGATGATAATAGGCTGTATCACACTCTTGTAGATTATCAGTTTGGTTTGTTGGTTTAGTTGCTGTCCTTTCAGGAGTAGGTATAATTGAATAAAAACTGCCTTCGCTTTTTTGTTGGTTTCTTCGCTGTGCCTGGCCCATTTTAATCTCCTGTCAATGTTTATACCCACGTATTTAGTTTCGCTTTTTGATAGAGAGTGAAGTTTTCTGGTGGTTAAAGTCATCTTCTTGTTACAACAAGTGCCGTAGATTTTGTGGTATTTACTTTGATCCTCCATTTCGAAAGCCAGGTTTCAAACATCTTCAGGTACTGTTGTATGGCTAAGGAAACGTAGTAAATGTTTCTTTCCTTGGTGCAGATCAACGTGTCATCTGCAAATAGTCTTACAGTCATTCTTGGTTTTGTTGAAACGTCTGCCAGGTATATATTGTACAAGAAGGGAGCTAGCACTGACCCTTGCGGTACTCCCGCCTTTACTTGCACTCTCTCTGACAGTGTGCTCTCGATAGAAACTTGAAATACTCTATCTTTCAGGTAGTTGCTGATTAGTTGTATATCGCCTTGTGGAAAGTTGTAGTTTATCATCTTTCGTATGAGGCCAAAATGCCACACTTTATCGAACGCTTTTTCCACATCTAGGAATATGGCTATTAGGTTTTCTCGTTGGTTGAAGCCTTCTGTTGCGTATCGATGAAGTTAAGTAGCGGCTGAATGGTCGAATGTTATCTCTTGAATCCAAATTGTAGGTCAGGGATTATCTTGTTGTTTTCTGTATGCTGTTATAGTCTTTTTAGAATGAGCGATTCAAATAGTTTTCCAGTCGTGTTAAGTAAATTAATGGTCGTCTGTTTTGGGGGAAGAGGCCATTTTTACCTTGTTTAGGTATGGTGATCACTTGGGCATTTTTCCAGGTATTTGGGAAGTAAACAAGTCTGAGGGCTGCATTGAGTATTTGGGTGAGGTGAGCTATTGCAATTTGTGGTAAGTTTTTTAGCATCTCATTCCTGATGCCGTCTAATCCTGGTGCCTTGTTCTGTCGAAGTGTTTTAGTAGAAGTTTGGAGTTCGTGTTCCGTGATTGGTGCTGGTGTCTCTGCTATTGGTCTATCTATGAAGTCATTTACAGTTCTGATGACGTCTCTATTGAAAACTACCTCTTGAATTTGGTTTGGCTTAAATTAATCTTCTAAAGTTTGTGCTATAGCTTTGGCTTTATCCACTCTAGTGTAGGCCGTAAATGGCTGGCATGCTTGTTTTTTTTAAGTCCCTTTGAGTATTTTTGCTAACTTCCACGTTTTCTGAAGGTTTGTGGCTGTTTCCGTGACGAATGTATTCCAATTGGTTCTTCTGATTTGGTTGACCGTTCTTTTAACCAGTGCTTTTAATCTGTTATATTTGGTCCGTTCTTGTGGTTTTCTCAGTCTTTGCCAGTCTCTACGCGCTTCCCTTTTAAGGGCTTTCATATAGTTCAGTTCAGGGTGGTCAATCCTCAGCTCTTAATGTTTAGGAAAATTCCTGGTGTGAAGTTTTAAGGTTTCCTGTATTGTCGTCGTGTATAAGTCTATGGCCACATCGACATCTTCTTCTGTTTCTATATCTACATTTCTCTGGAATACTTCCTGTAAGTCAGTTTTAAATTTTGTCCAGTCAGTTGTCCTTATAGTCGGTTTGTGCCAGTTGTATTGATGTTCTATGTTGACATCCCATTCCCAAAGTAATGGATTGTGGTCGGAGTCGAGTTCTTGGAGTACTGATAAGGTTTCTGGTGTTGGTCAAGGTCGCGTTTTAGAAGAGTCTTGTTTGGAGGGTTATAAACAGCCACAAAAATAATAGGTCTCTTTTTTATATTGATGCCTACTGCCGTGGCCTCAAGGTTTTCGGTGTCCTGTATATCGGTTCTGTAGTGCGGAAGATAGTTCTTGACTAGGACAGCTGTCCCACCTCACCTGCTATGATTTCTGTCCGTTCGGTAGATGCTGTAACGTAGGATGTGTAGTAGTTTGGTTTCCTGTAGATGAGTTTCGCAGATTAGTGCTATTAGTGCGATGTCGATCCCGTATGTTCGTAATAAGTCATCAAATTCTTGATCCTGCTGTAGTAACCCATTGGCATTCTATACTAGAATCCTGAGCTGGTCTTTTTCTGTCATTAGATTTTTATTTGACATCGCCACTAAAGTAATAGTCAGTGGCTGCTTCTAGAAGTATCATTAGTTTTGTAGTCTTGTCTTCTGTCTGTCTTATTTTTGTTAGATACGGTCTGCGGTGTTTCAGTAGTCCACATATGTCCAGTTCTTTAAATATGTTTATTATTTCCTTGAAATCTATTGAAGAAGTTTTTCCCTTTTCCTTCGGTTGATGTGAGTCTTCTCATCTATTCAGTAAGGTGTCTCTGTAGGTGCGTTTTGTTGAGTTAGTGTTGATAGGTGTCACTGTTTTTTGAGGTAGTGTAGGGAAGTCCTTGTTGATTGAAGTCACCGTTTGTGTGTAGGTAAAAGATTTTTCTTTTTTCTGCTGCCTCTGCTCAATTTTATTTTAGATAAGTTTTTGGTATTCTGGGCATTTTAGTTGGCTGTGTGCTTGCCTCCGCAATTTACACAACTTGCTGGAGGGGAAGTGTCTTTCCTCTGACATTCTGAGGCCAAGTGGGGTGTTAAGCATTTTACGCATCTCGGATTGTTAGAGCAGTTATTTTTTGAATGACCAATTATCTGGCATCTGTGACATTATAGTATGAAGTTATGTGCCTGTACATTAATGTTCTATTTTCACTCTGGTGTTGTTTAGAAAAGTCTCTTGAAATAGTTGGAAGTTTTTGTCTGTTCTTGTGAGAGTGCAGACAAAGATTGGTAGTAATTTGAAATTGTCCTGTAAACTGTTTTCATTATGTGTCCGTGAAGTGAACTGACGCACGTCAGTCGAAGTGCATCCCAATGCCTCTAGTTCATCCTTGATGTCGTCTATTGGCATGTTTGGTGGGAGGCCTTTGATCACAACTTTGAGGGGTTTGTCCCTCGGCATTGTGTAAGTATGATACTGCTGTCCTGTCTTTTTAAGTAGTGCTTGTAGAGCTTTGAAGTCTTCAATAGTAGTTGTGTGAATTTTCAGGCCATCTTGTATGTAGATGACCTTGAAAGTCCCTACCATGGATGTCTTCATCGTCTTAACAATGTTTGAATAGTTGGCCGTCCCTGAGATAACTATTGGTGGTATCTTAGGTTTGGTTTTCTGAACTTCTGTGGTATTACCCTGGGTGCTTGTACTTGGTAAGTCTGAAGTTTCCATTGTCTGCTCATTGTCTGACAGTGTCTCGAATTGGTTGGTCACCCTGATTGCTTTGGGTGGTTTGTACTCTTTAGCTTTGAATAAAAGTTTCCTTTTTAGTATTGTTGCAGCAACAAAATCATTACTGGTGCCCATATCTTCGTCTCTTAGTTCTGCCTCAGTGTCAAGATCCCTGGAGAAATCCTGGGTTAGTTGTCTTTTCTGATGCACTCGCAAATTGTCAGTGTGTTTGTCCATTTTATTTTGTTGTTGGCCCTAAAATGGGGCGACAACACTTTAAGTAGTTTTTGTTAAATTTGTAGTATTTGTTTGTCACTTTGTCTCGAGAATATTATTCGTCAAAGTTAAGTCCACTTTGTAGAATGCTCACCGTTTCTAACGTAGAATTTCAGAAGACTCGCCGTCTGTTCAGGTTAGGCTGGAGCCTCAGCTGAGTTGTGCGTTTGGACGTCGCTCGCTCGTAGTTCTCTCATATCGCTCTGAATATCCGTATCACGCACAATATCACTCAATGACTGTCGACAATTAACGCAGCAATGAAGGCTGCGCGATATAAACCTTCTTCTTTTCCTTAAAAAGTGACTTGTTCAAAAAATATTAAAAAAAAGTTCTTCTTTCACAATGAAATTTTCGATTCGTTATACAGTATTTTATTCCAGAGAGAATTCATTCCTCGCTCCAATCGTTACATGATTTTACCATTTATCAAAACTCCATTAACTAAATATAGAAGCTGACTTGGGCCAGCCCTTCTCAGATAAGCCCCGTAGTCCAGTGGCAGATATCTATAAAGGTCATTCCACTGTGAGCTCAAAAGTAGCCTATCGGGCCAGTGTGAACGAGACCGCGATTCGATAAAAATTGTTTATATTTTGTTTTTGCGTGTATGTGTCTTTATTTTAGTATGTGAGACTCAATAGGTAAATTGACGAGTGAACGTGATTAATTAAAATTAATAAAGTATGAGATGTATGTATTCTGGTTACACTCTTGTTAGAGGATAGTCATGTAAGTAGTCTTGTTACAGTCTTGTTGAAATATTTGTTGAAAGGTACCAGGGAACAATCTCGGATTGTAAGATGGGTCAAAGGCTTGTCTTACTGTTAATACTTAGTTCTTGTACAACCTGTAAGTTTCCTTTTATAGTGCATAATTGTTTTATAATAAAAGTCCAAAATAATACCCATTGGATTCTACCACCTTTTACGAACTTACTATCCATCAATCCCTTTCCTGGGGTCGGGCAGGCAAACGTCACTAGTCTGGAACCGGCCTCTGACACTTCTATGAATGTTTGCCCAAGACCAACTAAACAATGCTATTTTTCATGTCAAACAAATCCTAAATATGCATTTAAAACAAAGTAGTTTATACATTTTTGAAAACTTTGGAATTAAAAAAAAAATTCGTAAGTAAAATACCCTTAATTTGAGGGTTAGGGTCAAAATCAAAAAACTTTCCTAGGAATAGTCCTGTTAAATCTAGATATCAAGTTTTACAAAATCCACCAAACCGTTTTGGATCCGTGGCCAGGGAAACAGAAACAGATAGACAGATAGACAGACAGACATGGGCACATACATAGCTGTAATAGTTGTAAAATTCACTTTCTTGGGTCTGGGTTCACATAAAACGTAAAAATTAATTACAAAATCGAGATTTTTTCTACGGTTACAATATTTTCTCTTGATACGAGAATGTAAATATTAATCTACGTTCCTATGAGAAACTATTCTTGATATATTCTCAGAATAATTTACCAGGAAATGCGATAATCGTTATTCCTGATGTTTTGATTATTATTATCTGGCTCTCCAAGATGTATAAAAGAATAGATAAAGTAGGAATCCTCCACATAGCCATCCGTAAATTATTCAAGATATATTTGACATGAACCAGAAAGAAAAGGTTTGCAACGTCAAGTATTGGACGTAAAGGCAGAACAAAAACTGTCATGAGGATGACATAGAATGACGTAACCATCATCAGAACCCAAACTGCTAGTATGTGACGAGTGAACCACAGGTCCGAGCCACTCACTAGATGCAGTCCAGCATTTGATGCAATATAATGTATAATCACACATGGAAGAAAAGTTTTGCTGTTTGGGTAATATTTATCATTTATTAGGTAGTAATAGGTAATCAATCTTCCAGACAAGTACTAAGCACTCTCAGCTGTGAGAGGAGTCTAAAATGTTTAAGTTTTACTATAATGTAAGGTATATTAACAGTAAATTTTTCTCATTGGCTGATGAAATTTGGTGATGTAAAGCTGGAAAAGTACAGCTATAAAGAAAGTATCATAGCAATGGTAGAATATATATTAACACACGGCTCAATAATACAAGAAATATTTGGAAGTAGGCTTAGCCCAAATTATATTTCGAACGGCCATTCTGTGTCCAAGAAATGAAAACATTGATAAAATAAAGGTGGAGGTATTAAGTATTTTAGGAGGGGTTCATTACTACATTAGTGTGAACTCAGTAGATTGTAAGCATGAAAGGGGAAACGTTAGCTATATAGTAGAGTTTTAAAACAGTTTGACAATTCAGGAATACCACCACACCAGTTAAACTTAAAAACTAGGTGGTATAATAATATTCCTTGAATACTTGAATACTAGGCTAACTGATCCTATGTAATGGAACTTGTTTAGGAGATACCAAATTGGATATAAATCTAGTCTATGCATCCTTTTATTTAGAGAAGAAGGTAGTTCTACGTCTATACTGGTGTGTTCAAAAATTAATGATCGGTTGCGAGGTCAAAGGTCAAACCTTCACATGACTGGCCCATTTTAAGGAGGGGCCCATTGTAAGTGACTATCTTGTAAACATTTTTTAGTTCAATTATTAAATATATATACAATTTATTTAATTCAATTTCACTTTAAACACTTCTACGTAATAATTGACAGAGATCTACTGTTTTAAGACAAAGCCTACTCTTCCATGCACTCATAGATTGAAGGTTAGGTCTTTTAGTTTGTTAACTATTGGTAACTAATCTACCTTAGAGTGGCCTAGGCACTAGTGGAATATAAAAATCTTAAAGAATAGGAAAATCTAATACCTTATTTCCATTATTAGTTTTCTTCGTTTGTTAAAATGGCAATCTCAGCCTACCTTTATTCTCACTTGTTCCGACATGTCCACGGTAAGCTCAACTGAAACAAATGAATAAACATATAATATGTGGTTTTGACACACAGCTATAATCTTTATCGATTTTAATCTACAAGCTTACTATTCGACGGTCTTTCAAATTAGGTGCTCAATACGAATATATTCTTAATATTAGATTATGTTAGTTCTTTTTTTATAAATATTTATTAGATTATTTAAATTAAATACGTATTTGAAAAAACCCTACACATTTAACCTTTTGTTAGAATGCATCCGGGAACTTTTGCGCCCTAAGCAACCACCCTATATTTATTAATGTCAATTGTGGAGTGTTTTTTTCTTGACGAGTTGTTGGTATTAAAAATATAGTAAATAATTCTTGTAACATTCTTGACTAAATTAAGTTGAAACCAGCATAAACCATCCAGTTCAGTTAATCAACTGGTAAACCTGTTGATTTCTACCAGTTAAGGATGTTGCCCTAGTCGTGGCAGTACTTTTTACCTTCGGGGGAATATTTTCACTGCCAAACAAGGAGGCACGTTAATCTTTAGAGCAAGGAAGTTGTTTTTTACAAGATAGCAAGACTCTTTTATTGCAAGCGTGAATTTGTTCTTTTCGCAAGTTTGTGCCTGCAGCAGTGTTGTTTGAACATTGCTAAGAGAGCAGAGGTCAAACAAAACTTCTCAGTTGAGCTCACAAGTATGTACTAAACATGGCGAACAAACAAGATATAGGAACGGGACAGGAGGAAGCAACGAGAGAAGAGCAAGATAAAGGAATGGGATTAAACTTGTCAAGATTGAATGTAGAAAGGAAAATGCTAGAGTACTGAAACCACCCTTCTCAGGGAAACTAAAGGGGATTTTCACCGGGAAGTATTTATTAAAGGTGAATCTTAAGGTCATTATAAACTTTACGTTGTAAATGTGCTCAGGGCATTTTACTGTGGAGAGTGGTGATGAAGAGAATATAAGATCGTGAAAATAACCAAATATTTCTTACGTCCTTCTGTCACCATACATACTCCCTTGATGTACAAACCAGTCACATAAGTAATCAAGGGGTTTAGGAGACCATTATTGTTCTAGAACACGTGGATTAAATATGACTTGATATAAGTTCTAGTGATTTCATAATCTGTGCTTAAACTAAAGGCCAACTAACTCCTTGAAAACAAAAACGTTTGGGTTGTGTTTATAGTCAATTCTCAATAGTAGTAATAATAATAATAATAATAATAATAATAATAATAATAATAATATATTAATATGATTTCTTTAGTAGTAAGATAAATGTGGTATTGGTTTTAAGTAATATAAATTTACACAAAATTAATGTTTTAGTCTATATATCATTCTATTGCTCAATAACTTACTATCCCATAGGGCCTATAATAAATAGGTGATATCAAAAATTAATTAGTGCACATATAATAATTCCATCAATAATTACCAATATAATTATACATTTAAACACCAAGTTACGTCAACACATTTAAAATTTTGAGTGGTTTCTAATTTTCAGGATAATAATTATGAACAATAAAAAAGACCAAATAATAAATTTTAGAGTATTTATATCTTTGTGTCTGTCTTTGTTTGTTGCCAGTAAACTAAAAAAGTACTCATCAGATCGATACGGAACATTTTCTGTTGTACTCCTTATTTTTCTGGGAATATATAGACCTTCCACTATGCTATCTCGTTAGCAATACCTATCTCAAGTATTGAATATATGTCACGGCCGTTTTAAATGGTTGTGTCACTTGATTCTAGCATTGGATGGCAGGTGACGGCGGTAGAGATAGAGGGCAGCTCGTGTTTCCTCGGAAATCTTCGTACGAACACAAAGCACTGCTCTTCACTAGTTTCATTATGTTCAAACATTTGAAGTAGTCGGTTGTGTTGATTGCGTTAGTGCTGTGAATAATATCCTTGCTGGTGACCTGGTGGTCTAGGGGGTAAGGTGTCACACTTCTGTGCTAGGGGTCCGGGGTTCAATCCTCGGTCCCGGCACAGATTTATCTGATTGCCAAACCCTTCCTTCACCTCTGACAAGACGTGTATTAATCACAACTTGTGAATGTGAGGAATGCCAGGCCTCCACCGTGGTTCGGATTCCACGTTAAACTGTAGGTCCTCCATTTCATCTCACAATCATCCTACCATTACACATTAGCGTAAGTGTGTATAACCCGAACGGGTAGTAAGACACATTGTGAATAATAATAATAATAATAATAATAATATCCTTGCTTATTGCTTAGTACTAAACCAACAGCACAATTTTGTTTAGAGTGATAGGGTGCTTACCATACAATATATATTATAAAAGTATTACGAAATTTATTATAATATATTGTAAGCCTGCGCGATACCTTGAAATTTCTAACCTAAATTTGAATCTTGCTAAGATTCGAATTCGTTTCGAGCTTTCGAGTCTTATTATTATAGAGATTCATGGTGGATTCCAAATTTTGAATCTAAGTAAATTTCAGATTAGGACTCGATGGATTTAGTTCAAAATTCGAATCTTTTCATACTTAGGAATAATTTAAACTTTCTGCGGTCTCATACAACAATACATTATAAAAAATAGTAATTTATTTCGTTTATAACCTTTAATAAATTAGTCATGATACTTTGTCTACTTGTTTAACTTAAGATTAAGTTTAAAATATTTTCAAAGACTCCTAAGGATATGTTATTTGATTTGAATTTGAAACATTTTAAAAATGAAATATTCTATTTAGATTTGATTTGAAATTTTATGTTTAATATGATCTTCGGATTCCATTCGAAACAATTTTTGAGCATGATATTCTATTCGGAATCGATTCGAGCTGGTTGGCCAATATTCGGATTCGATTCGAAATGGAAAATCATGGATTCACACAGGCTTAATATATTGTAGTACTGATGAAAATGAATATAAACGTATTTGAAACGTGGGGGTGCGAACCAAATCAAAGAGAGAAAAATTCAATTTTGTCTTTCAGTAGTAAAAAAAATTAAAGATTAAAAATAAACGTTATTTGGAACTACATGGTGCATTTTTATTAGCTTATCACTACAAAAGGTGTTCAACATGCTAGTCTTACATTTTCAACTAATTTTCACATCTTAGACTCAAATTGTAGCGTGTTCTTTTGAAAATTCCTGTATTCAATCGAATCGTCTGACAAGAGTTTTCAACTCGTTGTTGTAAATCTTCTAAATAATTTATCAAAGACGAATGAACTATAATCTTTAAGAATCCATAGGATTAACAGTGAGGTCATGCTAATTAACATTCTCGAACCATAAAACTTCTACAAAATGTCTAATTGAGTTGTTGCCTTAAAATTTCAAAAAATGAGCTGAAGATCCAACATGGATAAGCCATATTTTTTACGTTTCTCTAAGGGGAATATTATCCCAAATTTTGGGTAAATAATTTAGTAGAAAGCTATGGTAGCCTCCACTTGTCGCTTGTTAGACAAAAAGTGGGGTCCTATTAGTTTGTCTCTTAAAATAGTTAACCAAACATTTGCTGAATGGCATTGTCAAAATATTAATGTTGTGGTGAGGCCATTTGGTTGCATTGTTAAATATGAATTGCTAGGCACTTAGTCTCAAGACTGATAGGTGGCTATAATAGTTTAGTTTGCCTCGCTTGGATCAGTTACCCCGATATTTTGATGGGCGTTTATCTGTCATCTTTGTTATTTGGCATCTAATGATCGAGTAAATATTGAACCAAATACTGTATTAAATGTGCGAAATGAACTCTTAATTTGAGTTTAAGCCTAATTCTGGCCTGTGGACCGCTCACTTCCTTTATGTGCTCTGCGCTCACTTCCTTTATGTGCGCTGTTGGGTTCTTTTGTAAAAAATAAATGATCTTGTTGTCTATTTAAATAAATATTAATTTGCTACCCACTACTTTTTTATTATCTTTTGGGGATACTTAGGCCCGGGTTTACATATTGATCCCATCCCCCCCCAATATGTATAATGTATATTAAAAATGCATTCTTAGACTATGTTTAACCCTGGTTTAACTAATTGACTCAAACTATTCCCATTGTAGGCGATTAATAATGTCAATTAGTAGTCTCATACAAAATATAAAATTTAAATATCCCTCATTAGCACCTATAGCCAGCAGCTTCGTAATTTTAAGTAACACATATTTGTAATTCATTGAACAAGATGGTAGTAAAAAGATTCCGAAGTCTCCCTTTCTTCATATTTTATTTCCCAAGAATTGATTTTTAAAAAGAGTACACACAACGTATCACATTGTTTTGCAAAGAGTGTATCCATGCTACTCTCTGTACTTTACTTGATATATTTAGAATTTTATCGTTGTAAATTAATACTGTACGTATCGTAGTTTACTTACTTTCAATAGACGCTTCATTTTACTACTATTCGACTATTCGTGGAACGATGAAGGGCGTAACACATAAACCATCGTGTCAGTGAGATGTCTGATACTAGGGGTGAAGTCAAATTTTAAAATCATTGTTTGTGGGAAGAGTTGGAAAGTGGCAAAGCAGGATACGTCTGTATATGAATTTACTAATTAGATCAAAGCAACTTAAAATAACAAATTTTACACAAAGAATGAATACAAAAATTAATATTACAAGTTACCAACATCAAATAATTCAGGCATTTTTCCTTTTAATCTAGAATGGGCCTCTAAATTTGTTGGTGTTTTCTCTAAGCCAAAATATATTTTTCACAATATTGATAGTGATAAATTTGTATTTTATACTTCTAAACCCTCACCTACTTTACGGATTACTTAGTTGAGGGTTCTAATACATAAACCATCCATAACTACAGTAATGGTCATGTAAAAATGGTCAAAATTATATATTTTTAATGTTTCAAGGCTAGTATATCTAGACATGAAACCGCTGATCGAATATAATATTTGTATACTAATGTATGATATCTTTATTGGTATGAACACTTATCGTTTAAACATATCATTACAAGCTTACCGGCTAGGAACATGACAAATAAAACCTAATCATTCCAAAAGATTTAAGGTGATTGGCCCTTTTCATTTGGTGTGGAAATGCAGAGCCATGGGAATAAACGGTTATCTTCAAGAATTTTTATTATTTTGCAATTTTCTTTTTGGATACGGTTTGTTCAAGAATAGAAGAATATTGATTATGTTATACTTTTTATAATTTTAACATTTATCAAATATCAATAATTTTGACATTTTTCAATAGAAAACTGCCAGCTGCATAACAAAAAATAAGAAAATGTGACACCAAATAAACATTGATACATTACCTTAGAAGAGGTGTTGAAAATATTACTATAAACATTTCATTCGTTCTCGTGAAAACTGATATTTCCATATGTATGATTTTTCTGCAACTCCTGTCCGGTAGCTAGCGCCATCTACTTTTTCCGTGATCCATCTATTCTTGTTGGTGCGGAAGGATACTTTGGTCGGTTGTGAAGCCGCACCACGCCTTTAACCCTCCCACCCACCCCCACCATCCAACAAGATAGATTTTAGACTTGCACTGGACAGTGCCAAGGGCCTTTTATAAAATTAATCTTTAAGCGAATTGGAGCTCAAGTTGGGAATGCATTAAGGCCAAATATTAAATCTTTATTAAAACACAAATTTACATCAAAATTATATGAACTTAGTATTGTCATTTCAAATTTAAAATGTACTATTAGTTTAATAATAATTACTAACACAATTTGTATAGAAGTTGAATCATGTATGTAAAATTTATCTCTGTATAGTTTATGTTTAATATTTCTATTCATGAAAGAACAACATGTACATTTTCACCTTGTCAATCTAATGTGAAATTTATCTTTATTTTATCATTATAAATTGATTTAATTATGTTCAGTTTTGCTGTGGATTTTTATTTTATGAAAATATACATAAGTGTTTGTGTATTTAATAAATAACTATCATATTTTAATAATTGATATGCTGCTTTAAATTTTATTCATATTTGTTATAGACGCCCATATGACCATTGTAACTTACTTCATTTACTAATAAATTAATATTAATAACTCTAATTATTTGTAATTGTAAAAAAAAAATATTCTATATCTTTGAAATCATAATCCATTTACTTAATATTTATAATATTGAGGTATATTTTACTTCTATCACTTTTATTTATCAATCACTATTTGAGTATAAAACAAAATTCAAAAGTTTTTAATTAATTTTGTTTTGACAATAGACAAATTAATATTTTACTTAAACAAAATGTATTATTAGTGTTAAATGGTGTATACCTTAGAAAGTGAACTATTGCTTACTGTTTTTAGTTCTAATGAGACGATGCTGTAATAATAAACTGAATATAAGTGAATTGTGTCTGTGTAGGTGGCGACAGGTTCTGGCACCATCTCGCACTATTTCAACCTCCACGTGGTGGTGCCGTCTGCCTTCATCCTGGGCAGTGGAGAGTACCACATAGGGGAGGGGTCCACCATCAGTCTCGTCTGTATCATTGAGAATGTGAGTAAAACCGCGGCAGTCATCTGGACTAGTACAGATCTCTGATACAAGATTACACTTGATAAGATTGCATGTTTACGAGGGTTATTATGGTGAGTGCATTACTGGATGTGATATTTCTTAATCTAATGGGATTTTTTTATCAGCGTACATTGTTATAACTTTTACTTTCTAAACCATACCTATCGATAATTTGTTAATGCATTAGCATATGTGATTGGAGCTTTCCTTTGTGTTGTTTAGACTATGTTGAATTTAATATCAATAGTTCACTCGATTGATTTGTATTTATTATAAGTAAAACCTAATACACTTCATGGTGAACTGGCTTGCCGATTGTTCAAGACAACTGCATGCCTTAACTGAAACTCACTCCAAACATAATAAAGAGATTCCAAAGGAATATTCTCAAAGCTTGCTAATCCCACTTACAAACTCTTACACCTATCAAAGTATTTTCTTGGCCCCTGGTGTGGGCCTTTCCTTCTTTGAGAAGGTAACTGGTCTTCACCGATGACATTGAGCGAAATATTTCCTTTCTTAACTACTCCATAAACAAAGTTGTGCCGCTAGTGGGTCCCCTTCCCTTTCTTGTGAGCCGCACCCACATTCCTCTCCAGCAGTCACCTTTACAATCCACCCTATTAATAGTTATTATAAAATATATACATCAAGATTAGTTTAACAAATCAATACCCCCTTTGAATATGGACTTAAAAACATGTGAGCTTGTATGGCCATATTCACATCCCTTAGCCAAAACATTCTATTTCACTAACTCTACTCTGCCATACATTCTATAGTTATCAAATTCTGGAAGAATCTTATTCCTCAAGTCCTACTCTAGTAACAGAAATGTACACATAAATTTAAATATAAAGTTTATTAAACATTTACACACTCAAATTTGCAAAAGATAAGTCTATCAAATTTACTCTGGTTTCTTCTCTACTTATTCGTTGACACAACATATCAGTGTCCGCAGGAATTCCGTCCCCACAGTACTCCTCGTTGAAATTCTTGTCTCCACCAAATTCAAAAAAGATTATCAACCGCCTTTACTTGCTTTCACATAACTAGTTAAAATAAACACTATGCATTATAATTAAATACATCCAGGGTTTCTCTTAGTACTTTTTACGTTTGAAATGATCAAATTATTCCACTGTCACATTCAGATTAGCTGAATTATTTTGATATGTTACATAAATATTACATCTTTAATTCATTATTCATCAATAACAAACTGGTATTTCGTCCAACCATGTCCAATTATACATATAACGGTACCGGTGGTTTTTCATCTTGAACAAATCTTTTGAGATTAGTCTATATGAATGGGCCAAACTGTTCATTAGTTTACCAATCTCTTTGTGGGAGATTGCGGGTGATATAGGATACAACATTGCTCGGAACCTCTGGTTCTCCCTTGTATTTCACAGTATTATTGCATCTTGGAGGGTACCGTCTTATCTGAGTGTTATCTTTTACGATTCTGCCTAGCTCCCCGATTTTCTAATTTGATTTAATTATTTAGAAGTTGGTGCCTATTTCTTCTCGTCTGCCTTCGTTCCCCTTGGTGCATTATGCCTCTCCTAAGCACAATAAACTAATTCATGCTTAGATGAGTCTTCTTCACCTGTAACTACATTATTTTATCGAAGGCCTTCTCCTTTTTGTACTGTCTTCGTCATCTTGGATATCTGCCATTGAGTTGATGCTATAGCATGCATTTTTATTAACCTTAATTTTTTGCTGCATTTCAATTGTATTCACTTTACCTAATGCTTTATTGTCAAGTTTATTTTCACTTATGGCACCACAACTAATATAACCTCTTAGGGATTATTCCTAAGAGAAATATCCGACTGATCATTTAGTAATCTCGACCCCTAATTCCTTCCTTTGCTGCAAAAGGCAATCCCATCTTTGGAGACAGTGTTTATCGACTTCCCTAAAAAATATTTATTCAGCGCTCTTTTTCTGATACTTAATTTCGCTATTTCCCCGTCTTACTGATTGGATGCGAATAAAGGTTTTATGGCTGGTTTGTATTTCAACCAGAGATTCAATATCTATGGTATGAATCGTTACCGTTTGTTCTAATAACTTTCAAACGTTTTTAAGGTGACACATTCTCTTTTTACACTTTCGAGTATCCTGTTGAGCCTCCTTAAGCTCATGTTTTTGTCCTTCAGGTTGATCAATGAACTGTCTATAATTAATATCTATACTTTAGTTTCCAGTACAGACCTCCGTGGTTAGCGTGTCTAACGTCTCGTTAATTGACATTACAAGTTTTAAAATAAAGCTCACGTTGTCATTTAGTAACATTTTGCTCGTATATTTGTAAGCCAGTTCCCTCAAACTCTAATGGTTCCACATTGTTTTTAGTCACTTCACTCATCGTATTAATTGTGAAGGTCTTTGGTTGGTGTTATATTAGAGGATTAATCTTTAAGCCATGTCTTCACTCATTAAATGGTATCATGTCCACTTCTTTCTTTAAGCTCTCTCTTCTACTCTAGTTGCTCATCGTTTGTGTTAGGTCTATAACCTATATTTACCGTCTTTTTGTCGTTCCTCTATTTGTTCTGCCTCACGACACGGCTGGTTTTGTTGGCATTCTCCAAAGGATCCATAATTGTCCACCAGATATTCCAGGTCGAATCGAGCTTAGTTGCTAGAATACTAATAAATATGAAGCTCACTTACCGTTTCCTGCCTCTCTGTCCAGTAAAGAAGTTTGACCTTAATATTCAAAGTTGACTCACTCAGCTTCAGTAAAAATGTATCATTCATAGCCACTGCGAAGTCATCCTAATTTCGTGGATTCGTATTCTTCTCGCGCAGAGGTTGTGTTCTAGCAGTGCCGTCTCATCTCTATGTTAGCGTCCTGTACCAGCGCAATCATTCTGTCCCAGTGCAGAATTCCCGTCCTTGTTTAGCATTTTGATCGTAAAGAGGTCTCATTTTGTTCCCGTCATCCTGCTCTATCGGAACAATTCTTTTTTCTCCACAGCCGTCCCTCTCTGGTCAGCCATCTGATATCCAAAGGAAGTCTAGTTGCGTTGTGCTACCATTGTCTTGTTGTGTATTCCGTAATGTCCTTCTCGATGCTGATTGATGACGTCACTAGTCGCCTTCCTCCTGGTTCAACGTCACTTAATTAATCACTACTTCCTCCAGTTTTATTCTTAGACCCTTTAATATCATTTGTATGATCAGTTGATCTTGTTGCTTTGCACCATGTCGTTATGTTCAAACATTTCCCTGGTAAACCATAACTATCGATTATAATATGTAGTAATACATTATAATTTTAAATTGGAACTCTTTTGTGGTAGTTAAGACTAGACTGTATTTTACACGAATAAATCATTCGATTACTTGTATTTATTATAAGTAAAGTAAAATAAAGTTCTCACTGAAACGGCTCACCTATTTCCCAGGACAACTGCTCTCTCAATCTACATTCAAAAACTGAGGAACGTCCTCGCTCCAAACATAATAACTATACTCCAAAGGAACATTCGCAATGTTTTATATCCTTACTGAACAATTCTACACCAATCAAAGACCTTCCTTGGTCCCTGGTAGCTTGGGACGGCCTTTCCTTCTTTGGAGGTGGAGGTGGGAGAACTACCTGGTCTTAGCCACCAACCTAAAGCGAAATATGATATATATTAACTACGCCATCAACAAAGCTGTGCCGCTAGTGAGTCCCCTTCCCTTTCTTGTGAGCCGCACCCACATTTATCTCCAGCAGTCACCTTACAATCCACCCTTTTAAAAAAAAGTAGAATTCGGTGTAAAGGAAAAGCATGGTAAAGAACAAATATGGTTCTTGCTCCGACTACTTCAGTCGGTAAAAGATTGTGCTCATGTGTATTGTGTGTTATTTTGAATAAAAAACTATGTATGCTGCCAATGACGGGCCAAATTCCTCTCTAAAATTATTAGGCTGAAACCGATGTTATTTTTATAGAATTTATGCAACTGACCAGTGCTTTCATCAAGTACTTTAATTTAGAAGGTCAGGCCTAGAACATGATAACTCTAATATATTTATATGGGATATATTCACTATTTAAACGTCTAATAACTTCTGAAGTCTAGCTATAAAAATAGATATAATATTGATAGTTATTTGCTACCCTAAAGGTCTTGGTCGATTTTAATTTAATTTATTTTATTTTTTAGCACTGAGTATTAATACTTTTTGGGGTATACGCCTATATAATAATTACCCTAATGTGCTTAGGGATGAGGAAGATTGAATCTAGATGAAGCGCACCCTATTTGCGTGCAGGGAGAGTGGAAAAACATTTTTATAAGAAAATCTCATTGGACCCGAGATACCAAAAATCACTGCCAACACACTTTTTTATAAAACGAGTTTTTTTTGCCCAAACCCTCAATTACTCTACCATAACCCTAAATACATTATTGTTTAGAATTTAAAACACTTCACAATCATCTATTTTAAACACAACTATAATAATATTTTTTAATTGCATTTTCAAATATCAGCTGTAAGTAGGCTACCTATAATCACTAAGTTAGAATTTAAATCCCAATTTGGCCTTAAGAAATGGACATAAGACATCTAAATAATAATTTGAGCCAAGTATAGCCATGATTTAATCCCCAAAACTCCTGTCACCTGAAAACTACACTAGATGAGCTCGGTATATAATTTGAGCCAAGTATAGCCATGATTTAATCCCAAAAACTCCTGTCACCTTAAAACTACACTAGATGAGCTCGGTATATAATTTGAACCAAGTATAGCCATGATTTAATCCCCAAAACTCCTGTCACCTGAAAACTACACTAGATGAGCTTGGTATATAATTAGCTTCACTTTTGTTGTTGTGGCACTTATTCTTTGAAAAGATATTGTTTTTAAAAATAAGAATATTAAATATTATTTTCTTAATTTGATTAATTAAATTTATTTTTTCAATTTAGGATTCCATTTAAGTATGTATCATTCGCTTATCCTGGAAGGTATCAAGCTTATCCTGTATATTTCCACCATGGCTTAGCTTTTAAGATAGGGTCATAGTATAGTTCGTAAAGGCTAGACTGGCAACGTTCAGGTAAAGTGTCTTACTTTGATAGACTATACTATGGTCCTATATTATAAGCTGAGCCATAGTGTAACAATGCTAGGTAAGCTTACCACCTTTTAATGTAAAAGAAAGGAACATAATTTGTATATAGTCTCTTGCTTATTTTGGTTTTACTATCCCAAAAAATATATTGAATTAAAACAAGTTAAGTCACTTCATTAAAAATGAATGATATAGATTATAGAGTAAACAGGTGGAAAGTCAAATTTTACACAGTTTTCAAGACATTAACATTTATTTCTCAAACCCCATATATACCCAAAATGTAATGTTTATTTTTAATTATATTTAAATATGAATATAATTCCATGGTCATAGCCATAGCCTAGAATTCAATATAAGGTTTCTTTATTGTTCAACAGATGGAAGCACTCGCTCAATTTGGGCTAAAATTAGTATTTCTCCTTTTCCACCTTACCCTTCAAATATCAAAATAAATATTCAAAAACTTCATATAAATAGTGAATCAAATTATAGGTATATCTATATTAAGAATTATTCAAGTCTAGTTATTAAATGTAATTTATTGTGCCCTGTGATATGCTATAATTAAAGAATCAAATGTATATCATATTTGTCAGTTCTAAATGGTTGCTATCAGTTAAATATTATTGTATGAGAACATCTCAACCAAACCACCTCCCTCTCTCATTTCTAACAACATACATTCTCATACTTTATCAAGTATTCAATTTCCCTGTGCGTTCGTGTGTACGTGACGTAAGAACGGGAAGATATATGGGCTGGTTAGACCCAGTGTAGATCACCTGACGCACATTATTCACATCAAGAACACCTGTTAATGATTTCAAGGTGCGTGGTCTCCTCTTTGTCACAATGGAAGCTACACCAGCTCTCCTACTGATAAATTATGTTGGCCCTTTCCTCTTTTTGGAAAGGATTTTAGATAGAAAAAGTTCAGTTTGTCCATTTAATTTACGATCTGTAAAATGTATCTTTGAAAATAAATGTATTTTAAAATAAAAGTTGTTCATAATCTGCCCGTGTATGTTGCATGTCTGGGTAGTGAAGCCGCTATAGATATAATATGTGCGTGAGACCAATGATGATATAAATTTAAATATAATAACTATATAATATATTTTTGTTTTAAATAAAAATAATGAACTTTTTATAATATAGTATAATAGTTCAGTGCCTCCATACACGTAAATGTATTTATGTTAATGGAGACGGTAGGGAGGATGTAGAATCTAGAATAATGCTGGGATCACGATCAACTTAACGTTAACTTAAAGTTAACTTAACGTAATAGATGTTCTGGGCGGTTCAATGAACAACGGTACTTGAAGAGTATCACGTGATCTAGCCAGCCAATCATTATACAAGTGACGTCTACAGGGCTATTTATTAATTCATTTGTTGGTTTTATGACCAAGGTCTACTCTTTATCTTTAGTTATATGATCGGACATTTAACTAAGATAAGCGCTAGTATCGTATCATTATAGAACGTTATAGAACAGACTCAAATATTTTAAAGAAGCCAAAACCACAAATCTTTTATTATATAAAATAAAATAATGTATTCCTTTCAAAAAAGATCCTTGTTATTAAAATATAAATCAAATAACATAATCATGATTGTAAAAGCAATAACATCTGATCAAAAAAGTTTTATGATAAATATCTATAATATCGGTAGAAAACAGTAAACAGTCACATACATAAACACTAATACAAATAGTACAAATCACAGACCAAAACACATACTCTAGAATGGAGATGTTTGGTTTGAGTTGTAACATTAAGTTACGTGAATCGTGATCACACATCTCTTTTCTTAAGTTAAGTTAACTTTAAGTGAAATTTACGTTAAGTTAAAGTTAAGTTTATCGTGATCCCGGCATAAAGGCACGTGAATGTATGTGATGGGAGAATTGAAATCCATCTAGCAATAAACTCTCCCAATACACCAGGTTGGGATTTGAACCCAAGCCTTATCCATGCTTCATGTCAGACTAGAGAAGCCTGGCATTTGGTTCATGGACCCAAAGTTGTTGGTAAATATTATCTTACTGCGGTGTTTGTATATTCAAAGAGTCTGTGGCATAAAACTTGCTTGCACCCACAATTTGTACTGTCAAAGTCTTCAATAAATACTCTAAAATTGTCAGGGATAAGTGAATTTTAGTTTTCTGGGGTTCTTAGGACGGCACAGGGTATTGGATTAAGATATTATTGTGGAGCAAACTCAGTCATAAATATATGAACTCATGAAGAGACTGATGCTACTGTTGGATAATCCTAAGTCATCTCTCCAAGCTTAGAGCGTTATTATCACCAATCATAATATAATATCTATCAACCATCACTTTCTCTCGTTTAGAAACCAAGGTCAAGAAGAAGAATTGTTGGTCACAGAACGAATATCTGTCCTGTTTGTGGCTGTTTACTGCCGTGTCATGAACAAATACAAACATTGCTAAGAGAAATAACCGGAAAGAAAAACCTCTTCCCAAAACACCAGGTTACTCTAGTTTTTTTAAAAGCAGAAATACAGCCTAAGACACAGTTATTTGAAAGAAAAATCGTCCAAGACTGACTTTATGTTGTTAGAAAATTCCCAAAGACCCGCAGGATTGGAATCTCACAAGGTAACCTGAGAAGGATACTCGTTTGGTCGTATTCAGGTAGTATGTGGATGAATTAATCACTCCGGCAGGCACACAAATTAGGATTTTAGAATAACTATGTATAGTCATAGTTATTCGTATTAACAAATACGGATGGCTATCAATAAACCCGAATCTAGGTTGATAGAGGTTTTCTTCATTTCATACCAGTTTTCAGTTCATGTTCAGTTCAGTTCAGTTCATATCATCATAATCTTACGTAGAATACTTACACACCTGGTGCTCAAATACAGAACAATATAATCTAGTGCTGATGAATAAGTAACTAAACCGTATCAAGAATGAAAATTATATATCTCGAATAAATTGAGCTGGTCAGGGTAAGAACTAAAGACGTTTAGTGACATACGTCGTGAGCGATTACACTACGTGAAGTTGACAGTACATTTTCCAGTGACTACACGAAACTCTGAAGATACCCCTTTGATAGTAGTGTAGTGTATAGTGTGTTTATAAATACACATTCAGCGTTAGTAGTAACTATGACAAATACAAGTACCTTTTAGAGGGATCAAGCGATTGGCTAACCCACTATTTAAATCTGTGGAAACTTCTTCGGTGGCCACATGGTCTAAAGTGTCACTCTCGTTTTAGGCTATACTACCTATTACAGAAAAATCGGGGTTCAAATCCTGATAGGGTGTACCGAGAGTGGTTTAACCAAAATAGTTTTCCATTCTCTCGCCATGCAAATGAGGGTACACTCTCTAAATTCTAGTCTACAAAAAATAATCAAACAAATAAAAAAAAAATATTTTCGTATCCTTACATTAAAACATTAAAATAACATTTATAAAGTGAGTTTGTCCTTATTAATTTCTCGCTACCGTACAGGTAAAGAAATTATTAAGATCGTAAAAAAAATCAAACCAGATATTTTGATTAATGTCGAAGTGTTATGAACCTCTCCCCCCCCGCCAAGTCCTAAAAGTTGTTTTTGCAATGCTGTTTGTCTCTACCTCAGAGCAGAGCCTAAATGATTCTACCGATCTGGCTAAATCTGGTATCTAGGGTTTTAATAGTGTTGCCCCAAGATTTTATTTTGGAAGTGGACATCTAACCCTAAAATTAAGGGTAGTTTCCTTTAGCGTAAAAAGAGAAATCGATTTCATCAAAATCAGCTCTAACGATTAAATTTTATTTCCAAGCATTAATCAATATTAAAAACCAAATGGCTAGTTTAAATTTTTCGTCAAATTGATTTTAAGGATGTGTAAATCCTAATTTTTTTTATCATATCTCTGTAATTCTTTGAGATATGAAATTAATTATCGTCGCAAATATGTAGGTTTATTTATAATAAAAACATTTTAACAGAAACACATTTTTATAAATCCAATAATTTTCAAGCTAAACGCAAATATACTTTTTTTTTTACTTCTAACACTAAAAGTGAATTATTACGACCGTCAAAAAAATCTAACCCGAGATGTTGATGAATTTCGACGTTTCATGACCCACAGAACCCTAAAAAGTTTTTTATTTGCAGCGCCATCTGTCTGTGTGTCTATCTAGTCCTAAAATTAAGAGAAGTTTACTAAAAGGCGAAAAGAGAAAAATCAATCTTCTCAAAATAGGCTTTAATAATTTTTATTGAAATTAGTACCTTGGCGTTGATTAAGATTATATTACTTTTTTCATTTTCTCAAGAAAATAAATGTTATGGAAATTTCCGCTTCTGAAAGTACCCTATTTCCGTAACTATTTGAGGTATTGAATAATTTATCTTTGCAAAATTGTAGTACTATTATAAATAAACAACTTTTATTTTAAATATATTTTTATAAAACCAAAAGTTTCTGAGATATTGGCAAATATACTGAAACAATTTTGTGAGCTTTATTTGCATAGAGATACTACTTAAGATGGGGTGCTAGAGAGATTGAGTTTAGGGCAGTATTTTCGAAGTTTTTATAGCATAAACATTTATTTGGCCAAAATAAATCAAATATTTCTTCTATAGAAACATAGAGTTTAGTTTTCCGCACATGCTCATCTCAACAGTTCTTGAATATCTTTCAAGGATGTCCTAGAATTTAGAGACAACTTTTTCTCTGCATTTAAAAAGTTTGTCACCAAATGCCGCTATGCTCATGAGAGATATTCAAGAACTCTTGAGATTAGCATGTGCAGAAAGCTAAACTCTATGTTTCTATAGAAGAAATATTTGATATATTTTTGCCAAAAAATGTTTATGCTATAAAAACTGCAAGATTAATGCACTAAACTGGCGCTCACTAGCACTCCACCTTAAGGTGTGGCAGAACGGAGAGCGAGTAATTTTACAGTTTTTATAGCATTACATTTGTTTGGCAAAAATAAATCAAATATTTCTCCAGTAGCAACATAGGGTTTAGTTTTCTGTACATAATGATATCAACAGATCTTGAATATATGTCAAGCGTATCCTGGAATTTGGTCAAAACTTTTTATTTTTTATTCAAAAAGTTTTGACAAAATTCCAGGACACCCTTGACAGATATTCAAGATCTGTTGATATTAGCATATGCAGAAAATTAAACTCTATTGCTACTTGAGAAATATTCTATTTATTTTGGCCAAAAAAACTTAATGCTATAAAAACTGTAAAATTACTCGCGCTCCGTTCTGTCACACTTTAAGTTTTAATGCATTCTCTAATGCCATAGAGTTAGTAAGTCTTTCAAAAATTTGAGGTTCTTTTTCCTTTAACTTCTCAGGGAAAATGTTTGTACGGCATTGATTTATGTCCATCATTTTAGACTCAATAGTCAGGATTTGCCTTTTTTATTGGTCTAAATTTGTAAATGAGGAACTTAATAGCGATGTGATGACCTGAATATGTGCAACTCCTAATCAAATTTAGAAAATTACTAACCGGAAGTCGAAATTATAATACGAAGTGTTGACCCTTGTGGACACACTATCGATCCTTTTTATTGATCTAAATAAAATACAAATGAGAACCTTAATTCTTTAAAAATAAAATTATAAAATTTAAAACCGAGAGTCAAAAAATGTTTTATGTAGTTATAGCGCAATTTGTGCTCTGGTTTGCTAGTACTCTCTCGTTTCACATAATATATTACGAGCTTTGAGTAAATATCTCCATCTTTAAATAATGGAGGTAGAAAGTCATTGCGGAGATCCATAACATTTATTTTTCTTTCTATACCACCCACTAATGTTATTGATATATTACTATTGATAAGATCAAAGCTGTATCGATTCTTGACTCAATGCAAGTAATGATCGATACCATATCTTTAGTTTATGATCAGTTTGATACTTTATCAAACGATAGCATTTTTTACAAATAAAACACTAGCCCAAGATTATTTGTAGCCCTTTGAAGTTTGTCAAGGTAATATTATGAAATTGTCTTTCTATCCTTTATGTGCATGATTTATTAACGGTTATTTTATTATTTGATTTAACTTTGAGAAATAATTATAATAATACTTAGCACCGTGTCTTACTACCCGTTCGGGTTATACGCTTAAGTAATAATAATTACGCTAATAGGCTAGGAATTTGGAAGGTTGAATATACATGAAATGAGCCCGCATTTGAATGGAAGGAGAGTGGAAAACCATTTAGAAAAACTCCCCCCAAGTTCACCCAATAGAGATTCGAACCTTGCTCTCCCCTTTCTCGGCAGTCTAGCTTAACATGAAACTAGTGAGTTAGCTAACTAAGCCACCGAGACGGATAATTTTTGCTACCGTACAGGTAAAGAAATTATTAAGATCGTAAAAAAAATCAAACCAGATATTTTGATTAATGTCGAAGTGTTATGATCCTCCTCACCTCAAAATTAAAAAGTTATATAATTATATTGTATTGGGTAAAAAGCTTATATTTAATAAATCAACAAATAAAAAAAACTGGCTCAAGATAGAGATAAGAGGACTACCTTTGTGATTGCGGAAATGAGCTTTCGAGATCTTAATGTTATATGGTAAGTAGGTAAGTTAAAAAATACTTGTTAATATCATTAATTTTAAAAGCAACATTCAGCTTGAATAGCTATATATTTTCTTTGTGTTCACTCTTTGGCCCATTATTAAAACCGTTTGTTTTTTGTTTGATGTCAGCCTCCATTGAATGGATTTGAGAGTTAATCAATCATTTAACTTTATCGGAAGTTTGGTCATAAATCACATCATAAAAAACTCCAAAGTATGAGACCACAAGCGAGCTTTACCGACCGAGCGGCCGCTGCCGTTAGTGATAATATCACCAACCTGTGCGGATAGAGGGTGTCATGTGGTCAGCACAACGAGACCTCCAACCACTAATCTCAGTTTTCTACACCAAAACTGCTATTTATTTATTTATTTATTTATTTATTTATTACGAGGCCAAGTTTGACCCCGTTCTAGACCAACTGTTACACAAATAAAATTTGGAAGTGCCTGGGTTCAAACCCGGGATCTCTATCCAGGATCTATTAACCCCAGAATACAAAAGTGGTCTAAATATTATCTCAGCCACTGATTCTGTACTTTATTTATAATTCAGGCCAAACAAATAACGTGAATAAGCCACATGTTTGTATGTTTGTTAAATCATTCTGTTCACCCGATAGAATAATCCAAACAACTATAGTGACCATTTATTTGTATTGTTATTTAGAATTACTAACAATTTATTTTTTTCTTGTAAAAAGGTACCCCCTTTAAGAGCTTGTCGCATTGAAACTTTATTTGTAATTAAATTAGAGGTTCTATCCTTGATATTGGTTATATTTTTGATAATATACACTTGAAGCATAGTATTGCTAAGGGAACCCACGTGACCTGTGAGGGTTTCAGGACGTTCAAGCGTCACCGTGTGCGCCGCGAGTTCTTTTGAGCAAATTGGGGTACGCTAATAGTTAAACACGAGCTCAAATACGCTCGGATCACTCAAGGTTTTGCTTATTAAAAATAGAACAACACAAAATACACTAATAAGATTCAATTAAATTAAGAGCTAAACAAGTCATTGAAATAAATAATAATAGTAATATCTAAGTCTGTAAGTTAATAAGATAATGAGAAAACATAGAATGGAACTAAACCATACAAACAAATTAATAACTATAAAACACATAATAACTATTAAAACATTTAAAACCATCCCAGAAATGTTCATTACTAACACAGTTCACAATAACAATGTCTACGTCACCCATGTTGTCCACATAGGTTGCCAATTGTCCCCACGCACGACACAATGTACTGACTCGTGCTACGCAAACACTGGATTCGCTAATCCTCTCCCGGATACGCTGGCCCACACAGTGGACACGCTGGAACATTCACTGAGCAGGTTGGACTCACTAGTTGGGAACCAAGAACTGACGACCCTCTGGCTATCACCCCCAAGTAAATATAGGGCAACAGTCAAAGTCCAGAAATCTCCATTTCAAGAATACATCACTCAGTTCGAAGAAAGAGAACCCAGACTCTTCTATGTGCGCAACTTCTCTTCCAAGAAAGCTCCCCCCAACCAAACTATAAGTACCTTGGCATTCAGATTCACCCATGGAGCTATTATATAAACGTAGAGGACATCCTATGTTGTAGAGTTTCGAGAAAGTGAAGCCAACCACGCCCCCCTCACGGAGAGACGGACCGAGCCGCTGTACGTCATAGTACGGCCACCGGCCGCCGGTTTAACATGGGAAGCATAGGGAATAAAAGGGACACGTGGTCACTTGAATTAGAATACAGCCCGATTGGCAGCTTTTAGGTGCTTTACGTGAGAAGGGTGTAAATGGTGAATATATTCTCGTTATTTTTATGTAAGAAAAATAAAAGACTACTTTGTATTTCGGGTAGTAACACGCGTCTGAAAATGCAAATTAGCTGAAAATCTAGATTGTTGCTGATAATATTAATAAATTAGCTTAAAATTAGAGTATTTTCAAGCTAAAATTTATATAAAATAATTTTTTGGCTATTATAGTCTTTTTTTTAACTCGTATTAGCTTTGTTGTAACTTATCTAACTTGAGTAAATTGTGAGAATAGTAACAGAATAATCCCGTTTGGGAGGGGGAACATTATAAAATACTTAGTATTTTCTTTCTAGGCTAAGTACAGTAAATATATAACATATAAGTTATATAACGAATAGGTCAATATAATCATCATGACTGTTTGCTAGGAAGTGCAATCAGTCACGTGCAGCTCGGTATGATTCATATCTCTTCAATCCAACATTACCGAGTCAAGGTCGGCTTCATTGCGCGTCAATATAGACCCTCCATATATATATATATATAATAGCTCCATAGATTTACCCAACTACCTGTTAGACAAGGATAGAGCGAGATAAGCGACAGGACAATGGAAGTGGCAGGTGTAATGATCCACACAGTCAAACATTAATCTGATAACAGTATTATTATAAAAACAAAATTACACCTTTTGTTATAGTTTTATATTAATCAAAATTAGAGCTCGTACTGACTATATGATACTTTCAAGTTAATACATTGAAATAGGGATCTTAACAACCACACATCCTCACTATACTAGTGCAATGCCCCGCTTGACCTTCTCACAGGTTCCATTACCTGGAATTCCACCCACCTTCTAATCGTGTTGTGTTTGATCTAGATCAGGCACACGTGGCTTGGTGGAGAGCAATAGATCAGGCACACATGGCTTGGTGGAGAGCATTAGATCAGGCACACATGGCTTGGTGGAGAGCATTAGATCAGGCACACATGGCTTGGTGGAGAGCATTAGATCAGACACATCTGGTTTCGTGGAGAGCATTATATCAGGCACACATGGTTTGTTGGAGAGCAATAGATCAGGCACACATGGCTTGGTGGAGAGCATTATATCAGGCACACATGGTTTGTTGGAGAGCAATAGATCAGGCACACATGGCTTGGTGGAGAGCAATAGATCAGACACACGTGGTTTTTGGTGTAGAACATTAGATCAGGCACACATGGCTTGGTGGAGAGCAATAGATCAGACACACGTGGTTTGGTGTAGAACATTAGATCAGGCACACATGGCTTGGTGGAGAGCATTATATCAGGCACACATGGTTTGTTGGAGAGCAATAGATCAGACACACGTGGTTTGGTGGAGAACATTAGATCAGGCACACATGGCTTGGTGGAGAGCATTATATCAGGCACACATGGTTTGTTGGAGAGCAATAGATCAGACACACGTGGTTTGTTGGAGAACATTAGATCAGGATTGGTGGAGAAAGTTAGATCAGACACTAGCTCTACCACAACACTTTTATCTAAAGGCTTTTCCCGCCAACGATTAATGTAATATTAGACTTATACGGTTTTTACTTTCCATAAAAGATACATATATATACATATATATACACTTTAAAATAAACCTCTCTCAAATCATGTTTTATTGTTGATTGTTTGGACTTCCACTTACAAAGCACTTCATTCAATTAGGCCCCACCTTGTATTTTACAATGTTTAATTGTAACGTTTCAATTATCAACTTATTAATCCGCCTCGTTCCACTCGTAATTCTCCTAAGGCAGTGTTACATTTTCAGCTGACGCCAGTAAGCACTAAATCTCTGTTGAGTTCTTATTTTTTATTTTTCATCTATTCTATAATTTAACGTTCTCTAAATAGTAAACTGTTATATTATATCTTGATAATATGAGTACACTTTACTACTTAGAAAGGACTGCTTAGTGTTTAGATAATTTCGGTGAATCATAATATAACTTTATTTTGTAATGGGTAAATATGATTCAATTATAACTGACATTTAAACATAAACGTAAGTAAAAAGTTATGATAAAAGCTAAAAAACTAAGACCATGTGAAAATATTTCTAAATATATTCAGTTAAATGAAGGAAATATTTACACTTTTCAATGGTAAAATTAAAAATAAAAATAAAATGTTTTGTAGTAAATTAAATTGAATTATTTTTTAATAATTAAAAAAATTCTTGAAATAATTGTCTTGAAATTAAATGGTAGGGCCTATAATTTGAAACGTGGCAATAAAATACAGCTGAAGCTTATTGTAATAATTTTAAGTCAAAGCAGATATTCTATAGTAGATCACCACAATAAACTTAAACCTTTAAGAATTTATTAAATTGAATAATAAAGTATTCTTTTATTATTTTGTGCACCGTATCAGCTATAAATTATTGACAGTGCTTATGGTTCAATAATAAACGTTCCTATCTAAAGTGGACATTAATTTGATAGCATTTAGCTATTTTATATTATCTCTTGTACTCGCATTTAAAGTGGGATGATTCTTCTATGAAATATTTGTACATAAATACAAACAGTCAGAATAAAACCCTATATTTTACCAGGTCCTTAATCAAGGCTACGTTCTACGTTACATGGACAATTTATCACAAACGAATAAGTATTTTAAAGAAAATAAAGTATGAGTTTGTTCAGTGAAAAATAGCATTATAGACCTGGATGATATTAATAATTTTCCAGTGTTTTTCTAGGGGAATCAAATACATAGATATGACATATAAAATAAGAACTTAAAAAATCCAAACTAACCCAATGACTAATCTTAACCGCATAATTTAAATGAACTAACACAAAAATAATTTTATTAATGTTTAAATTATGTTTTTATTTACATTTTATGTATTTAAGGGATTTAACGGGAAATTTCTGAACTTTCTGGTTATATCAACCCAGGAGATTTTTTTTTGAGCGAGATTAAAGGGTAAACCAATTTTGCCGGTAAATGTATTTTCACATACTTTCCAAGTTGCTTTTACATGCCACAATTGACATGGGACTACTTACTCTCCGAAGGAAGTTGTGCTACGGATTTTTATCGCTCGAGAAAAATTCATTGATCCTGGTGGGGTTTGAACCCATGAACACCGGATCCTGTGGCTAGCACTTTACCCCAGGAACACAGGTAAACTTTCAAAAAAATTGGCTTAAAATGTCCAAAAAATTATAATGACTATTTTTGTCAAACAATTCATGAGCAAAATTGTTAAAAGAGGCGTATGGAATGGTTAACAACAGGTTGCGTTCTCCGAGTGATTAGAAAAGTTATATGGAAATATAAATTAATGTAAAATAGTTTATTAAGCTTTAAAAATTGTTAGGCTTATTAATACGTCACTTTTCTTAGTGACTAAACATAGTTAGAAACATAATTAATTAATATAAAGATTTTATGAACCTAGACAAATTGTTATAAAAAATCTCACTTTTCCAGAGTGACTAAAAATAATGTAAAGACATGATTAATTAATTTAAATATTTTATGAGTCTAGATATTGTAATCAAAAAAATCACTTTCACAAATGGAGTAAAAATAATTAGAAACATGAGGAATTTGATACAGACTTTATGAGTCTAGACAAAATTTTATCAAAAATGTCACGTTTACAAAGTGTTTAAAGATAGTGTAACTAAATGAATTTAGAATAAAAAATTGAGTCTAAATAATCTAAGCTGAAAATGTAATTGTTAAAATACAAAATTGCAAGGTTTTTTTAAGTATAAGGTTGGCTCGTTCCCTATACCGGCCTGCAGTCAGCTTTACCCGAGCAAGCAGCGCTTCTGTGACGTCATCTCGTGACCACCTGACTAACGCGGCTTGCCTCACTTCAGTACAACACGTGGTCATGCGGTGTCAAACTCGTTATTCACTTCTTATTTATGTCTAATACGCTATTCAATCACTGTGAATAGTAAATGTTTGTATGTACCGTTCCTTTGTGCAATAGTAGCCATAAGATAACTAACGGTCCAGGTGTTATATAGCAAACACTCCCTAAATATCCTAGTGCCAGACGAATATAAATTCCTCTTTGTAAACATGATAGAAAATGGTATCCTGATTTGTGTTATGTTTATTCAGAACACTTTTTACCTGATGATTATGAATGCAACCTTCAGGCCTAGCTGCTGAACTTGCCTAAGAAATCAAATTAAAATCGTCTGCTGCTTCCTCCCTTAAACTAAGAATTACACCTCCTTGGCATGTCTTCAAAAATATTATCCAAGGGGAAAATATTACCCGTGAAGCTATGCATGAAACTAGATTGAGATAACAAATAGTAAGTGATATACTATCTTCTATAGATATGCAGAGAAAGGAAAGCCAAGTAGAGGGTGTAGTTAATTGTGTCTCTAAAATACTAAGCAACGAAACAAGTAGAATCAATGTGAATAAGACTGAAATGATTACAAAATATATTGAATTACAAAAGTAAAACAAAATATTGAAATCCAAACTAGTGAAACAACAATATGCCTTGAAACGAAAACATTTGGAAATTTGTGGGCAAAGGTTAAACTTATTTCTCTGAAAAAGAACAAATGTCCCGAATTAGTTGAAGAATCAAAATTCAAGGAAAACTAGGTACTGGTTTCACAAGTAATTTGATTTGTTTTGTAATAAACGCAAAGTTCATTGGACAAAAGGAAGAGATTGTAGTCGCCTTGACTCTGTGATATTTAGGTAAACGAATGTATGTGTATTTAAACAACAAAACTGTCACTATCCCCTACCAGGTTTGTTGAGTCTAAGAAATGGGACTTTACCCTTGTTATCCGTCAAGGATTTCTAGAAGACGTGATACGCATACTGAAGATAGCTGGGGGAAAATAAATAAACACATGAAAAAGTTGCAGTTCTTTAATATGAAGAAATGAAGATTAATAAGGATATGAGTATGATCTATGGTTTGATCAGATTTTAGTTCCCTACAAAAAAATGCAAGTTATAATGGTGAGAGGACTGATTTATAACTGGAAGCAACACATATTTGTAGACTTGACTTCAAAATAACATCTGAAATATTGACTACTGATATTAGAAAACTTGTTCACTAATGACAACACAAAATTCCGAAATACTCTGTAATAAACAAGTGTGGATGTTACTAACACGCTATGTTATAATTTCATTTGAGGTAATGAAATATATAATAACAATAGACCACGTACTAAATAAATAATAATAACAGTAATTGTTTTATCTAGTATGAGTGATAATGTGAGTAAGAAAAATAGCTTGGAGTAGCCGCAGACCTACTCAGCTGTTAGCTCTCGGCGCCCAGAATTGAGTTATCGTACCGCTGACTTGATAATATTATTTCTACAAAACCAATAATCATATGAAAAAAAATATTTTAGTAAAAGATTAACTTCAGACTATTGTCCAAAACTTTCTCACTGACGGAAGCTTTCTGGCTGAAAAAAAAAATCGTCGCATAGTAATTTTCTCAGGTCGTACAGTTTCGTTGTATTACTTTTAATGTATAAATAATATTATTGCTTTCTTAAAATAAAATAAAAGTGTACTGTTGTAATCGTCAAATTGTGCTGAATAAGTAAATATAAAAACCACTATATTTGAGATATCGCATAGCTGTGTAGGGCGATGTATTTAAACACGCTACACTAATAAGTCCATACGGTTGTACTAATTGTAGTGACTCTGGTCACTAAGTGACGTCATCAGCTCCCACTAAGTGAACCATAAAACTGGCGGAACTAACCAACCTTATGCTATAGAAACCTTGACAAACTGTGTCTTAGCAGCTAGCAGATTACCGCAGTCGAGGTGTGTTCCAATAGTAGAGTCTAGAGATAGAATAATAAGGCACCTCTTTTCGAGTTGTGCCATCCTTATATACGGTAAGTGGCCGGAACCAGGTATATTTAGGAACAGAAGAGGCGAGGGATGTGATGGGCTGATTAGAAACTCTCAGAAAAACTTTGAAACTTCTACGTTGTTCGATTGCCAGAGTAGCCAACTTTGTATCGTAGCTCAGGACCGCTGGCGGTTCTTAAATTAGGCAACAAAGGAGGGTGGCTGCGCTCACCGTAGGCTAACATATTCGACAGCTCTAGAATGTTCCACATGCTAGTTCTAGACAAAGGGGGCCGATTCGGCCATTGGAAGAGATGGAAAGACGCGCTGACTGGAAGAGCCTTGATACGTACTACTCAGTGCCATTCATTTCACAGGCGAATGTTTTCAGGAAAGGCGTGGTATTTTTGTATCGAAAAAATTATCATGCTCAAGGCAATCTTTACGGAGGAATGAAAAATAATATGAGAACACAGTAAGTCGAAGAGAGACTGTTTATTTGGTGGGGGATAATATTATATATAAATAATGTAGTTTTTTTCGTTTCAAGGAAAATTCTGTCCTTTTGTATTCAGTAACGTCCAATTACATAGCATAAGTTACAAAACTTCTAGTCATTTAATGACGGTAATATTAATATAATGATTTTTAGCTGACTAGTACTAAGTATGATTTTAAATTAATATTAAATATATGAAAAAATAACTTCTAGAAAATCAAATTTTTAATCACAAATATTGGACCATTAAGGCTCACTTATTGAAGCATTCCATTTAGTTAGGAAACAATCAATTCAAGTATTAATAAAATTGTTTGTCAACTCTTAAAAAGGGCTTTGTAATACTATATCGTGTTTCACTATTTTAACTTATACTCTTACTGAGTAAGAAAATAGCACTACATGTCTTTGATACTTAGATGGCAATTCCTTAAAATAAAATTATTCCACTATAATCAAATGTTTACTTACGTTCTTATTTACGCTATGGTATTAGGAACTTGAAAGTCCATTGCCACACTTACAAAAGTACGTCTACCTATATCTATCTTGAGCTAATCCTATCCAGTCCACCTCATTAAACCCTATTCTTATCTTTAGCTAGTTCTATCCAGTCCCCATCATTAGAGCCTATTCCTATCTTTAGCTAGTTCTATCCAGTCTACCTCACTACACTCTATTACTATTTTGAGCAAATTCTATCCAGTCTACCTCATTACTCCCTACCCCTATCTTGAGCTAGTTATATCCAGTCCACCCTATCTCTTTCAGGTCCATTCTAATGTTATCCTCACATCTGCGTCTAGGTCTTCCCATTTGGTCTCTTCCCATTGGGTGTACCAGTCATTACCCTAAACACAATTATATAATCTCTCATTCTCACAGCATGTCCTGCCCATCACAATCAATGGGACTTGACTATCCTAACAATGTCTTGAGATGGGTACAGTGTATGTAGCTCATCATTATGTAAGATCTTCAACTCTTCAGTATCCTCATCCCTTTTTGGACCAAAGGCACCTTGTTTTCGAATACTCTAAACTCTTTTTCGTCATGTAAAGTAAGAGACCACGTTTTACACCCATAGAGAGATAGTGATAAGAACTATGTACTAATATGTTACTATCACATGGATATTTTCAAGATATTAAACTACTTATAACGTTATTTTCACGACATTTCAGGCCATTAAACTGTCGCCTTGCTGGAGGACATTTCAACAGTGTTTTGTGTTTTAGCAGTTTTTTTTATAATAAATCATTCTTTGGTCAAAATAAATAAAATATTTCTTCAGTACAAACATATAGTTTACTTTTTTCACATGGTGATATTAACATTTTTTGAATATTTGTCAAGAGTGTCCTTGAATTAAATGAAAACATTTTCTATTCATTTAAAAATTTTGTCAAGTTATGCTGCTATGCTCATGACAGATGTTCAACAATTGTTGAGGCCACCATGTGAAGACAATGTTATTATTACTACCGGGTCCTACTACCCGTTCGGGTTGTACACAGTTACGCTAATGTGTAATGGTATGGTGATTGTGAGATGAAATGGAGGACCTACAGTTTAACGTGGGATCTGAACCACGGTGGAGGCCTGGCATTCCACACATTCACAAGTTGTGATTAATACACGTCTTGTTAGAGGTGGTGAAGAAAATAAACTTTGTGTTTGTACTAAAGCAATTTTTGTTGTAATGATGAAACTTTGAGTCTTCATGATTGTGTAACCTGGAGTATTCATGTAGAGCTTAGGTAGGTAATACAGCTGAAACAATGTTTTCACATCGCAGTGAGGTAGACTGTAATATTTATGTATAACCAAAGTAGCTAATAAGGTTCTAAAGAAGCATCGTGTTTTGTGGTGATTTTGTTCGTCTTCCTTATAAAACAGAAAATGTAATCAAAAGAAACTTTTTTAACGTATTAAAGAAATAATTAAAATAATATATCTTAAATTTTTCACTACTTGTATGAAGTACTTGGCCTTTCCCGGGAGCATTAGTTTAGGGTGAAAGTATTAAAAAGGGAAAAAAGTAAATCTAATCAAATAGTTTTAGAAAGTGTAGCCAAAAATGATAAAAAGTATTTTTAATTGAAATGACAGAAATGACAATGATTAAAATAAGGTATAAAGGGGTAAAAAATGCAAAAGTGTTAAAAATAAATATAATTTATTTTGCTAGCATATTTCTACTACTTTTGATTTAACTTTCTCACCCTGTTTACCATTTTTACACTTTTTGTACTATTTGCCCTTTTTAACACTTCCCACCCTCTAGGCACCTTTTGCCTCTTTGCTGTTTTATTCTTTCCACCCCATTTACCCTTTTTGTCTTCAAAGCATATTGTTCACTTTCTACCTTTTTTATATTTTGTCACATTTTACACTTTCTATCAGTTTACCCCTTTATTATTTTTGGTCTTGATTACCCTTTTCCCTGGTTATTGTTATTGTTGTTGTTGACGTTCTTAGGTTTTCTGTCAAATGACGGTTCCATTCCTTTTGTCAGTGAACTTAGGCCACCATTGCGTCTGGTCCACTGCCTCCTTCTTCATCTCTTTTGACACATTTTACAATTTTAACTTACCTTTTTTTGATCATTTTTTAAAAACAAATTTAACTAGATTTACTTTTCAACCGGTTTGCACTTTTTACGCTTTTTTTAGATTAAGTACACGGCTTTGAGCAGGATAAATATTTTAGTGTGGAAAGGTTAAAAAAAGGCTAAGAATATATTTTGTCTTATAGCTCAAAAATATTTGTTTTATAAAAAACACTATTCAAATAAATGTTACTTTTAATAGTACTACAACTTTGTAACGATAGGTTATTCGATATCCTAAAGATTGGTGTATATATGATCAACATTGGAGATATCCGCTTATGTCGTCTTGTAAGTCATATTTGCTTAAGAATGAGATGTGCCATAATTTGTTATTTGGAGTAAGACTTCTATATTAACGCAGAGTTCTCATTTTATACTCATACTCGCCTCCCTAAACCTAAATGTTTTCTTGTGTTCCATTTTGAAATTTAAGATGTTCAGAATGTTATGTGTTATACTTTCTTGGACCCTTCCTTCACCTTACCCTTTTCAAACTATCTTTAGAAACTCCAAATTTTAAAACTTAGTTGGTTATTTGGAATTGTACTTCTACTTTCCTGTTAAATTTAAAATTTATAATAAACCTAAAAGCTTTTTTCTGATTACAGCTTCTTACCCCCCTCCAACTTAGTTATTTACCATATGCACACTAAAAAAATTATTTTAATGCATAGTTGGAGTGGTCCTTTAAACTACAGCTAAATTTAAATTTTCTTCCAAACTGAAAAGTAGTTATTTCTATAACTTTTAAAATTTTGAACCCCCTTTCTCTTTTTAACCAAATCCATTTTAGAATTTTATATATCTTGCTACGCGCATAAACGGACCTCAGCTAACACACTTTCGTGGCCAGCCTG
>CABFWB010001323.1:0-52875 GCA_902151455.1 Timema bartmani | reverse complement strand
CGATGCCAATTACCTATCCGATTATCGGCATTTGAATCACCAATTATTTACGCCGATTATTCAAAATGTATGAATGTGTATTTTAAATTCCTAATTAATAAACATAAAATAACAATTTAGAAAAAAATTAGATATAATCCATTCCCTAGAATATAAAATCCTCTTCTATTTTGCTCTCGGAATAAAACTTGAAACAAATGGTGAGCATACACCTTACTTCTGTGACCGGTTTTTGTCATTACTAGGTGTACTGATCAACAGAAAAAATTTCTATCAAAATCCGACAGTTGGAAGTGGGTTATTTTAAAGATGGCCTCCGCTAACCTTAAAAATCAGCAAAACTCTCGTAACTTTGTTATTTTTAAGCGTGGAACAGTTATTTTTCTATCAAACTTACTGTATTTATGGTCAAGGAATTCATTTCAACCATTATATTAATTGGAACAACACCAGATGCTGTTCTGTGTAGGGAAAGCTATGTTATTGACGGATGCTACTTGATACGCAAGCTGAAGTGGAAAAAGGGAAGTAAGTATTGTAACATAGCCAAGGTACTCGTATATGCAGACTTTACAATCAAACACTATGGGTTGGCGACTCTTGTGCTCGATGGATATGACGCAAGTCTTTCAATAAAGGATAATACACATAAGAGAAGACAACAAAACCTCCACTATCCAATATTTCACTTCACCGGTGATACTTAATTTGAAGGGAAGCAGGAAGAATTCCTTTCAATGGGACGTTATAAACAACAACTAATCAAATTAATCAGTGAAGAAATGGTGATGAGAGGTTGTATGGTTTTTCAAGTGGAAGGTGACGCTGATGTGGACATTACAAAGTCCGCAGTTAACAGTGCACAAGAACATACCATCACGCTCATTTGGGAGGATACTGACCTGTTAATTATTCTTGTATAGCTTGTGAAGCTAATGGCAAACCACTGTATTTTAGATCTGATAGTCAGTTTAGAGGCATTCCAAAAGCGTACTACACTAATAACTTGAAGTCTATTTTTTGCAGTGAGTTATGTGCTCAGTTGTTATTTCTTCATGCATTCACAGGATGTGATTCCACCTTGCGTAGTTATGATGTTGGTAAAAAATCAGTATTCCGAAAACTTTTAAAAGGTGAGCGTGTCCTTCATTCCTGTACAACTTCATTCACTTTACAAGGCAAGAGCCCCACTGATATAGTAGGTTTTGGCAGCCATGCGATGGTTATTTTTGGTGGCAACAATACAAGTTCTTTGGCAGCCTTGCGTTACCAGACACTTACAAAGAAGGTCGTCACAGCCAAATCATTTGTTCATCCAAAACGTCTTCTTCCAACTTAGTCTTCCACCAAATTTCACTGTATAACTATCAGACCATGATATGGGTGAGTATGGCTAGTGAAATGAATATTGTGAACTTGGGTTGGAAACAAGATGGCGATGAACTTGTATCAGTAATGTGTGATATGAATGCTGCACCAGACATCCTACGGAAAATTATACACTGCAAATGTAAAACTGGTTGCAATGGTAACCGTTGCAGTTGTGGAACTTACGGACTTCCATGCAGTTCTGTATGGGGATCATGTCAAACTACGAATTGTGACAACCAGGTGTCAGATGAACTATAGGTCTGTGATCAGGACTAATAGACAATGAAGGAGTGACTTTTTAACCCCCATATTGCTGCACTTTTTCCTAACCTAATTTAAAGTGTACTTTTTAAAATAGATATTTTTTAGAAAAAATAGTAATGTCTACAATATAGTTAAAATATGTTACGATAAGAGAAATATACCTGATAACTGGTATTTTACCTATATTGTTTATTGTTGGCTCCCATTTTCGATACCATGGACTAGATCTATTGGTTGAAATGAATTCCTTGACCATAAAAACCGTAAGTTTGATATAAAAATAACTGTTCTACGCTTAAAAATAACAAATTTACAGGAGTTTCACTGATTTTCAAGGTTAGTGGCGGCCATCTTTAAAATAACCCACTTCCAGTTGTAGAGTTTTGGTAGACTTTTTTTCTGTCGATTAGTACACCTAGTAATGACAAAATCTGTTCACAGACCTTTTGTTGGAGTTTTTCCTAGGTGATGGGGGCTTCTTTTACTAGATTGACCCGTTTACAGAGGTATGAGAGAATACTATTGAGCCTGTTTTCATTTAGGCAAAGAATCACCGAAAGCACTATAGTAATTTAACAATAAATATGAAGCCGTATTTTAATTAACATATGTCTAAGTGTATATTTATTCTAAGAACAGATAAGTTGTATTCTCCTTGTACACAGAACCTTGTGAGCCCCTATTAATTTTAATATGTAGAAACCTATCTATAGACAAGTATTAAATAAAGTTATTTCATTGTAAGTCTGTCGCAAGGCATCCTGATGAAGATATTACTTCATTCAATCTCTCCTGAACGAGAGAGAAGGACAAAACTTGGAAATAGAGCAGAAACAATTTGTTTTTAATCCCCTCCCGATATCTTCTGAAACACATGAAATCACATTTAACCATGTGTCTACATATTGGGTAGACTATTAATTTGACCAACTCGTCATCATCTTTCTCATTTCGGTCGGTGACCTGGTGGTCTAGGGGTAAGGTGTCTATAATAAAATCTTTCGCATTTCGTTAAATTTATTTGAAAGAACGCCATTAGGAAACAAGAGAGGTTCTATTAGACACAAAAATCATGAAAATAAAATAATTTTGAAAATGTTTAAATTAATACTTCTTATTTGTGCTATATTTCATAGGATGATGCCTTACAGATAAAAACGAAAGTAAAATTCTTTTTTTGTTTCAAAAAATTGCAGTCTACATGTCAAACAGAATCAAATACAAATGTGGATTTTGATTGAAGTTTACAAACTCTTTTACAATGTGTATATTTACTTGATAAGATGTTGGTACCATTTTTATATCGTTACCCATTTATCTCTATCCATACAAATAGGCTAAATTATATACAAACACATGTTTGTGTATATGAAATTAAAATGTGTATATATACACGAATGTTTAGATTGCTTGCGTTTCGTGATTATATCAGTAAAGCAATACTATTTATATTGGTTATCATAATTATATTTATAGTTTATAGTAAAAGTGAAAAAAAAGTTAATTCAAAAATGTATCCCTTGTATAGATTGCAATTTGTTATTTTCACTTAAAAAATCTGGATTGTAATATCGAGGCCTAATATTTTTATGGTACACGCTAATTTAACCATCGTAGCATAATAAAAACATGAGGTATTAAGTACTTATCCCCATCGACAACTTCTCCTCAAGCTGCCTATTTATATTTTATATTATATTATTATATTCCCTCTCCTTGAGGATGGTTATTATTAAATCAAAATTATATTAGGCTAATAATAATAAACACCTATTCGTAAAATACAGGGTGGTCCAAAAGTAACGCAAACAAAAGAAAAAACTTATATTTTGTGCCATAAATACGGCATATTGTTGATTTATTCAGCACTTGTGATTCTGGAAAACTACGCACAAACGATTGTTGGTATTCTATGTACGAATTGGCTTTAAAATATTGTTCCAAAATGAGTACTCGCTCTGCTCGTGAAAAACTTATCTTACACTTTCAAATGCTATAACTCAACTGGCTAGACCTAGTGTATTTCTCAAGGTCACACGGCCTGCACAACACCCAGCCAACATTACAGTGTTGCCATACATATAAACAACATGTTCATTTTCCATGTTCTTCTGCGAGAAATATCCTTGGAAAGACAGGGTTGCGCGACTTTTGGATCACCCCGTTTATGCCTTCATTTATTTATTTTAAACGCCTGTTTAACACCAAGTTTTATTTTATTTAATCTAAAAATAAAATGTGTATACATCTCTTGCATGCAATCTACAAGTTGTATCAAGTAAGGAACCAAACATGATTAAATAAACGAAGTGATCGAATGTAAACAACGTTTTCCTTCGTCAGCGAACATCAGTCTGTTAGATTTCCGGGCCAGTGACCCTCTCCCAGCAGTGGAGCGGATCGTGTCGCTTCCCTAATTTCTATCATTTGTCACACGTAGAGAAACACCCCTTTATTTACAGTTAGATGGAGGGGAAAAAGCTCCTTGCAAAATGTTTACAGGAATTTAATAAAATCTTTCAACGTACACCAATTTAAAACGGACTATATTTTAAAAGTTTGGTTTGTGACGTGAGGGCTAATACTAACCAATTAGTTAATTTTTTAAAATTGCTTGTATTTATTTTAACACGTCCTAAGGGTACTACTAGAGCATTGAGACTCATTAAATTCTCTTGGAAATACACCAGTTATTGATTAAGTTAATTATTGTTTGGTTTTTTAAATATAGCTCAACACAAAATTAAGACGAACTATATAAACACTATTGCTATAAACATCCCAATGTAAGTATTGTCGATGTGTAACGTATTATTTATAAATATGCACTAATGTTAGAGAAAGAGAGAGAAAGAGCGGAAATAACCACAATGTGAAATGAAGCACAAGCTGTAAAGCAAACACAAGCACCTGACTGAGATTCAAAGCTCGACCCCCCCTGTCAAACACTATCTAGTCTATCGTGATAGTGTTGCCTAAGCCCAATGAAGCTGGCTATTGTATTTACAGACAAAGAGCTACAAACTTTGTATTGTACGATGGACAATTATTTAAAAGAAACTTTACATCCATGACTGTTTCTCCAGTTATTGATTAAGTTAATTATTGTTTGGTTTTTTAAATATGGCTCAACACAAAATTAAGACGAACTATATAAACACTATTGCTATAAACATCTCAATGTAAGTATTGTCGATGTGTAACGTATTATTTATAAATATGCACTAATGTTAGAGAGAGAGAGAGAGAGAGAGCGGAAATAGCCACAATGTGAAATGAAGCACAAGCTGTAAAGCAAACACAAGCACCTGTCTGAGATTCAAAGCCCGACCCCCCCGTCAAATACTATCTAGTCTATCGTGATAGTGTTGCCTAAGCCCAATGAAGCTGGCTATTGTATTTACAGACAAAGATATACAAACTTTGTATTGTGCGATGGACAATTATTTAAAAGAAACTTTACATCCATGACTGTTTCCAGCTTGTGGCCAGGGTCAGTTTTTTTATTCAAGCCATAAGTTTTTAACTATTGTTTCCTCATGATAAATTTGTCGACCTTGCCAGGAAGTGAACCTAATACCCTTAGCCCAGTATAGAGACATACTATCAACTGATTCTCAGATGTTAGATTCAAACAATAAACAAAGCTTCATTTTCCCACGTAATGTTAAAGAACAATAAAGTTGAAAACACAAGCATTTCGTCTTTTGGTCACCTCAGCTCCCGTTGGAATATTCTCGAAACTTATCTGTGAAGAAATGAGACCAGGCTGAGGTTTTATGTTTAACACGGTTCAGATTTTAGTACGTTCAATAATTCATAATATAAACTTATATTAAAATTAATATGGAAATAATTACGAGACAACCAGCATAGCTTAGCGTCCGTGATTGTTTGAACCTCCCACCTCACACACACACACTTTAAAGCTTCAAGTTTTTATGATTGCAATCCTTTATTCTGGATTTTTCCACAATCTTATTTTGTTCCATTTTGATAGACTCACCATAATGGTATGTTTACATTGGGGGAGGGGGGGGGACTTCACGGTAGCCCGTTCCTCTTTGAATAATATTCAGGCACTTATGTTAAATTGGTATATTTTTAAATGCTTTCAATATTTTATGAATGTATAGGTACTCAAACATATTTTTTTTAATCAAACAGTTGTCGGAGTGAGAAGATAATTTTGACAATTAGCTTTGTATCCTTTTGGTTTGTCTCGTTTGTAAAATCGACTTTACCGATGAGACGCTGAAATTAATCGGTGAAAAGCTGCTTTGGAATGGAATTTTTTTAAAGCAGATTTTTGTGAATAAATGTTATATTTACCAGAATGCAAGAGTTTAGTTGCTAAAGGACTTTATTGAATATCTACTTTTTAGTTTCAATTTGTAACGTACGTTTTTGATTTAGTCGTGTACATTCATTTCGATTTTTGGTTTAAATTCTTTGGTTCTTTTTTGCAAATTTGTAGTAATTTTTTTGAATTTTAGAGAATTCTATAGGGTTTCTTAATCACTTTTTGGTAGTCTATGACTGGGTCCCGTGAATAAATTTGGTTCATTTGAAAAAATAATTTTCACTGTCAAGGAGTTTCTTACTCTTCTTCGTAAGTGCCAGAATTGGAATAAATAACACTTTCCTTGACACTGAAAATTATATATTCAAATAAATCAAAGTTTCCTGAAAAGGCTCAGACATAAACTCCACCATATTGTGATTTTACAACTGTCTAGGTAGAGGACACCCATATTTTGGAGCTTAGGAGGAAATTAGGTGGATAAAAATACTTTTCTTAACTATGAGTTTTATTGCATGCAATAAGTTGTAGACCAGGATCTCAGTTTTTTATTTTTGACTTGCGTGGCCTGCTTATTGTAATATTGTGAATAGTGAGTGAATCATAAACAAAAGTGTTGATACTCTAGACACAGAGGGTGGGACATTGTTTACTTGACGCCCTGTGTGACCATACAGGTCGCACATACAAACGGCCATCATCACTAGTAACACAAGTTTATTTAGCGTTTGTAAGAGATCTAAAAACGAACAAGTTAAAATATGATACATAATAATCTGGAACACACTAAAAAAGTTATAAAATCAAAAATACAAATTTTAATAATATTCATAGTTAATTGTAGTAAGGATAAAAAAAATTACAAATATATGGAAAGTATCTTACGTTAAGTTTGGAAATGACTTTATATTTTTGCAAAATACTTTACGTCAAAAGATAAGATGATATATAAGGTTCAATACATTAAAATATTATAACAAATAATATAACTGTTTATAGATAAATTAGTCAAAAATGATAGAAAATGGTAATAAAGCCTATAAGGTTATATTTACAATTGAAATAAATAACTGTTGAAAGTTAAAATGTAGGTTAGTGTAACATAAACCAATTGTATGGATATGATTAATATTTTGAAATTTAACGTTAGTAAGATTTGTTGAATATCATTTGATGAATTATTGAAGCTAATACACTAATACATTTAATACAATAGAGAAACAAGAATTTATAAATAATAAAGATTATATAAAGCTAATAATTAAAATCTTGGTATATGAAACTTTAAAATGTAGCATTAGCATCAATAATACATTTTGACATTTTATAGAACTTTCAAAAATTATTTAAAATACACTTGATCATGTAAATTTAGAACGATTATCGAGAGAAATAGTGAACAAACAGTGAAAATTAATCTAACTTAATTTGTTAATTAATAAACTGCAGCGCTAATAAGATTATTGGTATATGAAACTTTAAAATGTAGCATTAGCATTAATAATACATTTTGACATTTTATAGAACTTTCAAAAATTATTTAAAATACACTTGATCATGTAAATTTAGAACAATTATCGAGAGAAATAGTGAACAAACAGTGAAAATTAATCTAACTTAGTTTGTTAATTAATAAACTGCAGCGCTAATAAGATTATTTAAATATTCCTTTTACTCAATAAAATATAATGATATTCTGAAAATGACATTTCGATAAGGGAATTGAACTCGGGACCTTTAGCTTACTACGCCTATCCATGAATCGTCCCGTGCCCAGTGGTCATTCTTCACTCATATTTTAAGGTAGAGCCTATGATGGACGTGCGGAAATCGTCGGCTACAAATGTGTGATTTTATTATGATCACGAGCTATCTGATTTTCAGAATATGATATCTAGATGGAGTATATCCTCACTAAAAGCATACATAATAGGTTTGGCTAGTTAATTCTTAAATATGCAATCTCTCACAATTACAAATAATTGTACAAGTGGCAGCAATAAGCCAATTACCGAGTTAAAGATGGCTGCATTATCATGAATCGGATAACAATTGGAACTGGCCAGTTCATGAAATAGCCAGTTCAGGAACTGGGGAGCACAAGCGCTTACCAGTTTATGAACCAGCTAATATATGCCCATACCGTGAAATGGGCAAGTGGAATGAGCATATATTTGTCCAATTCATGAAATGGCCAATCTCACTTTTGGGATACGTGTATATGTACTGTGAGGATTTTCAATAATCCCCTAGTTTTTTATTGTTATTATTTTTACCCTCTCGTAATTTAATTATATTAGTTGTGATTATGTGAATTTTTTCATTTTTAATATATATTTGTGGGGTGTTGGTAATGGCCGCCCTGGCAGCACGTTCATTTAAGTTGCTGTTACCGAGGGATATTAACTATTTAAGGTGGTTCCCTGGTAACTTACATCTTTGGAAAGCAAAAAAATTTGAAATTTAATATTATATTAATCTTTGCATTATTTTATAACGTACTTTACTTCGCAGTCATTTTCTATTGTTGTTTCCTTTTTTTCCAGCTTATTTTCACTTATTACAAATTTATTTTATGGGATCCATCTAGATTAGTTAATGTATTTCACGAACCCGTTACACGAACGTGTATCTAGGAGAGCATTACACGAACGTGTTTCTAGGAGAGCATTTCTGCCGCGAGATGGTAGAGGGAGAAAGAAGATTAATCTTTTTTTTTTCCTCTGGCGGGTAAGTTTTGACAAGGATGAAGGCCAGAAATAATTATTGTAATTGTTCTAGGAATCATAATTTTGTTGTTAATTTTAAGAGTTTTCACAATTTTGTGTTAGTTTATAAAAGGGTTATATTGGAAGTTAAGATATTTTGAGGGAATCTTGCGGCCAATTTCGGGTAACTTTGGGGTGATTCTCGGAAGATGAGCGGCAAAGTGTCCTAGGCGGGAGGATTCCTGCAAAGATAGCGGTAGTGGGGTGAAAGCTCTGGAAGTGAGTAAAGGTTCCGTGGCGTAGCCCAGGACACTTTTGACTATGGAAAGAAGAGCTTTCTAGTGTTAGTGAATTTACCTAAATAATTAAAACTAACACCGATGAGTGTGCATCACTTTTGCCAAAGGTAAAATGATCTCCAGCATAGCCCTGTGTGGCTGTCTCTTTGCAACCCGGGACGCCGGTATAAGGTGAGCATGTTCCATCTCTGGGGAAAACAATAGCGTGCAAGATTTTTTCTTTAAATAACATCTGAACTTCCAAATTTTCACTTTATTCTCTTTTATTGGGCAATTTCAAGAACCCCATATATAAAGAACTAAACTATGTAAACTAGTTTCGGCCCTTTAAGGATGTGGGGAGTACCGGTACCTGATACCTCTCATCTCGTCGTTCGGGGGAATCAAATTATTTTTATTTTTATTTGTAATACCCTTTTTGTCACTTTATTTATCCAATAACCATATTTCTATCAAACTGTATTTTAAAGGAAAGTAGTATTGTACATAAGGTTGTAAAGTTGTCTGGTCGTCCCAAAAGGTAGGGAACCTGTTTTTTTTAATACTGAAGAAGTAAACACAGTAAATAAATCATTTTTATATTTTTTATTTCAAGTACATTGTATTTTTTTGTCTGTATTTCATATTTACAAATCATCATAATCATCATCATCATCATGTTTCTGGTGTTTTTTGTTTGTTTTGAAAGTGCCTGTACAATACTAGTACCCTCTAAGTAGGCCTAGTTATATTTTTTTTCTATAATAGTTAAGGCTATGTTCAATTTTGGAGGTGTTGTATGTTTTTCTCGTGCTCCACCCCTCAGCCCTAGCCGAGGTATGTATAGGTGTGTGAACTGGAACAGCCTTCTTTTCACAGGTAAGGTTGTTCATTTGGTTAGTACATGTTAACTATGGTGCAGCCAAACATTCCTATTCATACTACCCACCAGAAATTTCCCCGAACCAGTATATATATATATAATTTTTTTTAATCTCATTAATCAATATATATAGGCTACATATTGTTTAGCCAGAGTCCTGATGTATATATAGTGATAGTGTTATAGCTCACGTAACAAGACACATTGTAAAAGTATATATATATATATATATATATTAAACTACGCTATTCACTCACTATATGTGATGAGTTAAAATCTAGAGGTTGGTCAAACTGTTTACAAATATTTCGTATAGAAAATGTTGCTCGTTGATGCTCACCATTTATTTATATTAATACAATCATACGATCGAAAAGGTTTACGATTAATATCACGATTCTCTCTATGAAAAAGATGTAAATAATTTGACTAACTTCTAGATTTTAATTCATCAAATATATTGATTGGATGGAGTAGCTCAATCATTCTTTGACAATCACTGAAATAAATTGTTTATTTAGTGACGTCATTGAAGTTAAAATCAAAGTCAATCCTAAGAGTTATACACGTCCATCACAGAATCTGCCTTAAAATGAGTGAAGGGTGTCTCTAGGCATGAGACGACTCCTAGAAAGATCATTGGTACTAAGTTTAAGGTACTTGGTTCTATTCCCATGTCCAGGTGTAATTTCTCAATTTAATACATAATTATAAAATAATAGTAAAACTGTTCACGGGTTTCCTATCTTGAGGATAGTATGTACATTTTCTTACAACTTCTCATGGAGAAACTAGAATCCAGATATAGATTATCATAATAGTCATAAGATAAAACTAAATATATTTAGCAGATTTATTATGAAAATAGCATTCCTTTGTGTCATCTATTAAAATTTTAACTGTATTTAAAGATTTAATTATAACTTATATCCGAAAAAGAGCTACCCAACTAATATAATAGAAAGTTCACCACTTCCTACACCCAGTATAACAGCATGTTATGACTAAGAGGAAATGGTAAGGGAAGCTAATATTTTAAAGTTAAATAAGAAAACCACCCCAATTCCTCCTGACCGGGGTTTGATCCCAATATCCACATTAAGAATATAATTATTAACGGATTAGGTTAACACCTTGGGCTGCATTCCCACTGATGTGGATCAACTTATAAATTTCCATTGTTTATGAAAGGAAAAAGAATAAAGGAGTTCAAAAAACAAGGTGCTTTGGAAGATAATAAGTGGTCCAAAAAGAGGTGAGGGTACTGCATAGTAGAGGAGGCTAAATAATGATGAGCTGCATACCCTGTACTCATCGCCAGATATTGTTTGGATAGACAAGTAGTCTCGTATATTACTGTGGGCAGGACAAGAGGCGTGAATGGGATATTCTAGAATCCTTGTTCAGGGTACTGACTGGTAAACCCAGTAGGAAGAGACTATTGTGAAGATCTAGAGACAGATGGGAGGAAATATTAAAATTGTCCTGAAAGAGATAGGATGTAATGTGGTTGACTGGATAGAACTAACTCTGGATAGGGATAGGGTGTAATGAGGGTGACTGGATAGACCTAGATAAAGATAGGGATAGGTGTAATGATGTGAACTGAATATAACTAACTCAAGATAAGGATTGGGTGTGGTGATCTCTACTGAATAGAACTACCTTAAGATAGGAATTGGGTGTAGTGATGTGTACTGGATATAACTAACTCAAGATAGGGATAGGTAGCGTACTTTTTTAAGTGCGACAGTGAACTTTCGAGTTCTTTGTGTTATGGATTAAACGGGCAATTTATGAAATTTTGAAAAGACAGGTACAATATAAACCCGATATAAGATCCATATTAAAATTAATAATTGCTTTTAATTAAATATTAATCAAGATATTTTACCTGTATACTGTGGAAAAAATACTATAGTAAATAAAATGTCTACTAAAAATCAATATTTAGTGGCATAAGCTATTACATATATTTTTCTTTAATAAATTAATTGTGTTAAAATGATTTATTAAATTCAAGCTTAATAACTTAGTTAACAAACTCTATTTTTTCTGCACTACTAAGTTTTATGATCTATATCACCATATTTGCAGATATTAACATTGTTTGCTATACATTTGTTTGTGAGCGTTAACATATATTATCTTAATCTACCATATTGTCATAATTTAAAATTATTTTTAATTTGGAATAGATTATAATTACGAGTACTTTATTAAATATTTATTGATATCTTGAAATTAAATATATTTAAATAAATTTATTTAACGCTACTTAATGAAACACGTCTGGTTGGTTGAGTAAAATGGTCATTGTTACACGTCGTCTTACTAACATTTATAAAATAAAGCCTTAAATTGAAGGGACTTTGAGAAACTTCTTAGCTCTTAGAGACAGAGGAAGTGAAATCTTATCTCAGAAGGTTGAACATAATTTACGAGTAAATCTTAGAAGCACTTAATTCCTCTTCACCTATTTTTAGAGAACGAGCATCACTGCCATTTCCTGTGATTTCCTGTCCTTAAATCCTTCTCTGTTCTCTTCCTTTGGTAAATCTTTAGGGTGTCTTTCTGCATCTCTGTACGAGGCTCATTTTTCCTCCAAGTTTTGGGCGATTTAGAGATAAGATATTAACACAAAAGTTTTGTTTCAAATTAGTTTTCAATCTCCCAAATAAAACTGTTTCAAGTTTAATTTTTACTAAAATAAAATGTTGCTATCTTTACTGATTTAAGTTAATAGAAAATTACCATTACAATTAAAGGTTCTATTTTTCTTCACCCCATTAACTGATTGAAAACATAACAGTAAAATAACTTGTTCATTTATCATAATAAGTTTTATTAGAATTTATTTAATAGAATTGTCTACCAAGTAATAATAATTAATCTATAAAACAATCAATATAACCATAGCAAGCAGAACAAATAAAGTATTTATCTTGTAGAAACATAGAGTTTGATTTTATACACATGCTGATCTAATAAGTTCCTCTTTATCTGTCAAGGGTTCCCTAAAATTGAATGACAACATTTTCTCTTCATTTAAATAGTTTCTCACCGAATGCTAACATGGTCATGACAGAAATTCAATAAAATGTTGAAAGCACCATGTGAAGAAAATTAAACTAAATAATTAGACTGGAGCCAAATTTAATTTATTGGTCCAAAAAAAGTTTTTTTAAAAACAAAAACCCTGGCCTTTTCTCACGTTTCACTTTTGTTGGAGGTTTTCCTTCTCGCTTCATGTAAGTATAGACTATTAATATGCCATTAAAAATATAATTTTCTCATTACTACCTCAGTAATGTAAATAATAATAATAATACTTTGTATATCCACCATCATACTATTAAAATTACAATGAAGTCAAATAACCAACACTATCCCCGTGGGGCTCTCGTAGGTCTGATCAATGGAAGGAAATTGAATTGGTGTCCATAAGGGGATGATAATCTACACCCTTATGAGTAGGGGAGTGAAAATTAAAAAAACCTCTCCATCACCCATAGAGGCCTATGTAGCCTTGATAATATAAACACAAAAGGGGACAGTGACAAACATAAAACAAAGGACTATCAGAGACAAACCATTAAGAATGGATAGGGGGGGTGAGGGGGTCTTGATTTGCGGGCAGGACCGACAAACAGCGAGAGAAAAGCGGTAATTACCGGTACGGAGGGCGCACGTGTAGCCACATACACCCTCCATCAGACCAATAGACAGGGACAAGCACAGGAACAATACAATTACATGTATTGCTCAGGCTAGACAGGGACAAGCACAGGAACAAAAGAATTACATGTATTGATCAGGCTAGACAGGGACAAACACAGGAACAATACAATTACATTTATTGCTCAGGTTAGACAGAGACAAGCACAGGAACAAAAGAATTACATGTATTGATCAGGTTAGACAGGGACAAGCACAGGAACAAAAGAATTACATGTACAGTGGAACTAAACAAAATCATAAGTAAATAATAATATGTAATAGTAATAATTCTTACCATCGCATCTTACTACCAGTTCGAGTAATTAAATACTTACAGCCAGGATGGGTGGTAAGACGCAGAGCTGTTCAAACAAGTTGTGAGTTATTCTCAAGATTCTATTTTTATTGCTAAACCATTATGTCTTCTCTGGATCAACAATCTTTTGTTTTAAAATAAAATGCAATGTAGTAATTATTAACGTTTTAATTATTTGTTAATTATCCATTAACTTCAATAAATATTTTGAAACTATGTATAAATACAACACGAATACAACAACAACAACAACAACAACAAGAATAGCTCTGTCGGCTGACACGTGCACTAAATGTCATGATTATCTAATCTCGTTAGCCTGATATAAAAATGTTGGGGTTCGAATCCTGGCCGAGTGATTAGAGAGGTTTTTTAATTGTCTCTAGCTCTACATTGATGAAAATGAGGTTACATTTCATCCAAATGTGATGCTTTCAATCCCTACACCGTTAGTGTAATTAGAGTGTCTATAGTCTATACAAACTAAATATAATAAAAATTACAAGAAATGTCCTTAAAAAACGTTAGTTTGGGAAAAAGTTGTGTTTATCAAAAGTTTATTAATATTAAAAAAAATTCTTACTAATTAAGTAAATGTTATAGCCTAATATTATTTTATGCTCTTCTAAATATTTTATTTTGTTTATTTATACCACATCTTACTACCCATTCGGGTTATAAGCCTATGTACATTACACTAATGGCTAAGGGATTAGGAATGTTTTAATTGAGAGGAAGTGCACCCTCATTTAAGTGGAAGGAGAGTGGAAAACCACCCTCAGTGCACCCGGCTGGGATTGAACCCCGATCTCCCCATCATTGGCAGTCTAGTCAAACATGATATTAGCGCGTTAGACCCCACGGCCACCGAAGCGTGTTAAATAATTGTTCTGAAATAAAAACACATCTTGATTTTGTGATTGATTGACAGATAAACATAAATAAACCGTTGAATGAACAGAAATGTTCTCTGTTTTCACAAATATGCCGGTACTTAGCTCCTCTATGGGAACACGGTATTTACATTTATAGATTGTACACATTTTCTACAGACCTACTTTATTTTATACAGCTAAGAAGATGATATTATTGGGTTTGTTGAGACTATTGAGATTTAGGTTAGACCATATTAGTACACGCATGTGTAACAAGAAGGTGTGTGAAACAGGGTGCTATTATAATTTTAATAATTGGATGTTTTCATTCAGATTCAAGACAAAATGAGATCTTGAGTGGATGGGTGTGAAATCAAAACAACGTCATTCAGTGCAGTTATCATGTGACATGCACTATATTTCAAGCTCGTCGAGTTCAGTTTGAAAGTGATAAGGAGGGCGGGGTTTTAATACCTATTGCGTTTAATAAGGGTGATTTACCGAAAGGATTACTCACAATATGACCTGGTACGTTTATAAGTAATATCATACTTATCTTTACCCCCTCCCCTCCCAGAGTAATTAATCATCAGATAGGCCTGATGGGTAATATAACCTTGTGCATTATTATTGGCACCGCGTCTTACTACCCGTTCGGGTTATACGCACTTACGCTAATATGTAATGGTAGGGTGATTGTGAGATGAAATGGAGGACCTACAGTTTAACGTGGGATCCGAACCACGGTGGAGGCCTGACATTCCTCACATTCACAAGTTGTGATTAATACACGTCTTGTCAGAGGTGAAGGAAGGATTTGGCAATCAGATAAATCTGTGCTGGGACTGAGGATTGACCCCCGGACCCCCAGCACAAAGGTCTGACACCTTACCCCTAGACCACCAGGTCACCCTAACCTGGTGTAAAACAGTGATAATTTAGGTATAGTAAAAATTTGTTTTCCACTCTCCCTCCACGCAAATGTGGGTTAACTTCCTCTAAATTCAACTTTCCGAATTCGTAGCCCATTAGCGTAATTAGTACTTAAGCGTATAACCCAAACAAACGGGTAGTAAGACGAGGTGCTAAATAAAGATAAAAATAGTAAACATTTTCTTTTCTCCCTCCCCCCGCCCCAAAAAGCTATAAATATAAAGGGTAATAATTTATAAGTTTTTTTCCCAATGGTTTCAAGAAAGTCTCCATTCGTAACCGAAACATTACCTTTAATACAAACTATTCCTTATTACAAGAAATCCAATTTGACTTTTTCCTCTGTTCTTATATCGAGAAACGTTAAATTTCCCCGAATTCTGTCCCGAACTACAAGGTCCAGCCCCATTTTACTCATAGCTGGCCCGACAAGTTCATTACACATCTTATTTATTGATGTCGCAGAGAAAGAACCTTGTTTTCTACGGGATATTGACCTCATGGAGCTAATAAATAAATACTCCGTCATGGACGCTTTATGGTCCGGCGCAAAACTATTTTACAATCGAAACAAATAAATATTATTACATCAGTATGATGACCAGCCCCACGGTATTATGGTCAGTACACTTGGCTACAAACATAGGGGTCCAGGGCTCGATTCCTGGCTGGTACAGTGGTCAAATTTCTCGAAAGGGGATTTATCTCAACGGTTATCAGGCTTTGGTTAGCTAGTATTATGTTAGGTTAAGAGTTTCCACTTGTTCCACAACCTAATATTAATTATAACCATCACCCCATCTTATCGAGACATTTAGAGAGCCTCCACGGTTAGGAAGTTGTGCTACGGATTACTATCGCTTAAGAAAAATGTATCGAACTGAGTTTGAAGCCACGATCATCGGGTCTTAAGACGTGCACTTTACCCTAAGACTACTGAGGTCGATAAGAACGGTTTAACTAGTCCATCCGTCATAATGGTGGTTGTAGCTGACAGCTAGTACTCTATAAGATGTAAGAAGGGCTAAAAGGAACACATTATTAAAAACCAGGTGTTTGTTGCGAAAGTTCTGTCTGCCAAAAATGACAACTCAACATATGGTCATGTAGTTCATTTGGTTTGGCGAATTAATACTTCAGAGTACATCTTATAACGTTTGCTAGATGTCAGCTAACACCACTCCTATTGTAGATGGGGTATAGATTAAATATTTAATAGATGATACAATGTCCATGAACAAACTAAAGAAAGCAAATGGTACGAAATAATCGTTTATACTTCCTCGTATAATCTTATAATTTAGAACAACATTTACAAAAGCTCATTATTAGTAAACCACTTTTAACTTTAATGTTGTGATTAAAATCATGACTTCGCTGTAATTTATAAATTATATATAATTATATAAAATATAAATACAAGATTGGACCAATTTCCTTAAATATTTCAGTTATAACTTCAGATACAGACAGACATTTAAATTTGTATACCCTTTTTTATCTAGTTGAGGGATATATAAACATAAAGCTTCATCATCCTCATATTATTTATTATTATTATTATTATTATTATTATTATTATTATTATTATTATTATTATTATTATTAGCACCACGTCTTACTAACCGCTCGGGTTGTACGCACTTTGGCTAATGTGAAATGGTAGGGTGATTGTGAGATGAAATGGAGGACCTACAGTTTAACGTGGAATCCGAGCCACGGTGGAGGTCTGGCATTCCCCATATTCACAAGTTGTGATTAATACACGTCTTGTTAGAGGTGAAGGTAAGGGTTTGGCAATCAGATAAATCTGTGCCGGGACCGAGGATTGAACCCCGGACCCTCAACAGAGAAGTCTGACACCTTACGCGTAGACCACCAGGTAACCCATCATAATATTGAGGAAGAGAATTATCAGGACTCCAATACTTTCTAAATATGATAAAGTTTGAATATATGTGGGCTATGTTCCTACGAGAAGGATCGTATTACGAACACATTTTCCCGCCAATGTTTGACTATAGAATAATTGTGATGGATAAACAAAATCTATTAAATTATTCCAATCAAGATTACCAACAGATTTTATTAAAAACTGTTACCGGGAGTTTGTGTGTCAGAAGCTCGGTGAGCTGATAGTAGCCAAGTCTGTTCGGCCACACAGACCACGTGACACGCAATTAACTAACATCCTTCCAATGACACATGACCAATGATTGATGAAGAGGCGAGTGGCTTAGCGATCAAAATGGTCATTAGTTCCCCGTGACTTTTTTACTGGCTTGGAGATACCCATCATGCACTGCTCTGATACACTTCAGTCGTTAAACTCATGGGAAAATATACTATTACAAAGTTACTTTTTGAACGTTTTAAGAGATGAATCACGTTTACATAGTGCAAAAAAAAGCTTCCCTCATAAATCACCAAAAAAACGCACCCAAAGTCCTAGAAAACCCACTTACCAATATATTAAAGAAAGAAAGAAAGAAATCCTTCCCACACCAAAGTCACGCTTTAATCAAATTTCAAAATCACCAAACTCAAGCTTAATTTCTACATATACTTTCGTAATGTGTGTGTTACTTTATGGATCCTCTAGAAGCTCCTAGATGACCTAGAAATATTAAACTTAAAACACTTATAGTATTGACTACGGAACAGAACCTAATGAGGCCGGGTTTTCGATTATTGGTCTGTCTGTCTGTATGTCTGCCTGTCTGCCTGTCCATCTTTATCTCTGCCTAGAACCCTAACCATTTTACAGATCTGGTAAATAGTATAAGGTTCTCTCGGAGATATTTTGGAATCAGAAATTCAACCCTAAAACTAAGGGTAGTTTACTAAAGAGAAAAAGAGATCAAATGGATTTCCTCAATATTTCTATAACGATTTGGATTATATTTCTTATTTAGGTTGTTTATCATTACAAATAAAATGGCATTTCTCATTTTCCCATTTCACATAAGTATAAATGTCTAATTGTTATCATACTTTATTTACATTCATTACTGTTCCAGTCTGTGGCCTAGGTCAGTTTTTATTCAAGTCATATATTCTCCACTACCAGTTTGCTAGGCCTGCCGTAGCTTCATATGCCTTATATTATAACTTAAGACTAGGACAGGCACAACATCCAGTCCCCAGCCATTAATTCTTAGCTGTGCATGGGTAAACCCACATTTCACCAATGATACATTTTTCGGCCATGCTGGGAATAGAACCCGAGACCCCTAGCTCACTAACTAAAGTGTCGGATAGATCTATGCTCTTTGGTGGGACATGATGTTCAATTTTTCCATCAAATTTCTGCAACAGTAACTTCTCTTTACAGAAATCTTGCCAGTTTTAAGTAAATCAAGGAAAGAGAAAGTCCGTGCAGTGAACCATTTTTTTTCCATCAAACAAAACTTCACATTACATGTTCGTAATTCGAGCGCTTTCGATAAATCCCCATTTTGAACCATACTTTATATTTTAAAAATCCTTTCTTAGAGTGAGTTAAGGATCTCTCTTTTTCAGCTTATACTAAAAGCTGTAAGTTTCACCCTAATTATTCAAGTTTATTTCGCCCGACGCTGATATCCTTGTACATTAGTTGTTATATTATAGTGCATTTTAAATGGTCCTACAGCTTAATATCAATGGTTTCAACCATTTTATGTATTTCTCCTTCACACTCAGACCTTGATTTAATGGATAACGACAAGGGCTAACGCTCCAGGGCCTCCTTAACCTGCTACAATTATATATATTTAAATATATGCTATATTGATTACAGTGATGGTAATATCTTAAATAATATATATTATAATATACTGAGTTTTTAGTTTCAATTTGTTTCTGACAAAAAATTACAGTTATTAACTTATTAATGCAAGTGCGGCAAAAATTTATTTGGCTGTGGTTTTCGAAACGTAAACAATACTTCTAGATCGTAACAAAGCTAGTGAATGGTTATAGTCAAAGTCTGAACCCGGCACTTAAAGATTTGGCTCGACCCTTCTCCCGTTGGCCAGCTGATTCAGTCAAATAGCGAGATATTGATGAGTGGAAATTTTAATTCGCTTTCTGGCCAGTCAAAGTAAGAATTAATCATGATAGCCTGGCCAGTGCCTGAAGTTCGGGATGGTATTATACAACACAATCCAAATCTAGCTCAACCTAACCTAACTTAACCTAAGCCTAACTTAACCTAACCTTATAGCCAGGGAAATCTAAATGTTATAACAGCTAAGACTACACTAAAAATTAAAAGTAAGAAGGTTTAAAGTGTTAAGAACAATTTCTTCATCTATTTTATGTGACATGATAAGACTTTCAGAAAAAGTTTATAGTTACACATAATAAAATATAAATGAGATCAATATAATTATTTACCTTGGCCAGTTTCCTACGGCCATGTCTAGAACTGACTGGCCAAAGCCCGAACTGCTGGTAAATATTAATATATTTCGTGCTTTGGCTGATTTCAGTGACCAAAGATAGGCGTGGCCAGTCATTTTGCCATAAATATAATATGTCTTTATTTAAATATTATATTTAAAATTGAGCGTTACTATGCTAATTTTGTAAATAAAAAATGAAAATTTTGAAACGTAGAAAAGATACATTTTGTTTAATGTTGAGGCTTCCAATTTTCTACAGCCCTGGGGCCTCCACAGATCTGAATCTGCCCCAGTAAACACCACAAGTACAAGAGACTGTATGTGTTATGAAAATCTCAAAGCTCAATCAGTTTTAATATTACTAGTCATCTAAACTTCTCTGTCAAAGCAACAGCCGGAAGGTGAATAGTTTTATATTAACGCTTTATTACGAGGTGTTGAATTTAGAATCACCTTTTCATGTCTGTAGCTTGGAGCTAAAAGGATCATTTTCAAAAACAGTAGTTTTTAAGAAGAGATTTAAGATGTCAGTCATATCATACCATGTCCTATAAAATCCCTAAACTGTATCTGTAGCTAGTACCAAACTAAACAATGGCCTTTATAGAAATTGATTTTAACTATATTCAAATAACCAATGTCACGTTTTGTTGTTTTATCTTTTATTATTTATAGCCAGACTAAATTAAAGTGAAATTGGCCCAACTACTTTTTATAGTTCGCCCAAAGTAGGCCCACACATTTGCTCTTCCAGAACATGGACATACACAAGTTTAAATGTAGGCCCCAATGTCAAATCATTTAATTTAGTTAGTACTAATGAACACAGGAATATAGCTTGGAACCATTGTCATAGCACTCTAGCACTAATCTATCAAGTATACACTCATGTTTTGAGGCATGAGTCTAATATTGACGTGTGGAGTCATGCGCTACTTGATCCTGGCATTGAAACCACAGTCGCTGGCGGCTTAGTGTCTGTCGGCTCTTATGTTCTTGAAATATACAATGTGTATTGTTATGTTTGACGCTTGTTTGCCTCACTACATATATAGCCGTACTAGCCTCGATATACATCTTGTGTGAATAAATGTATTTAAATTATTCAGATTTGAGAATTGGGGCACTCTCCCAATGTCTGGAGTGTTGAAACTTCATTTATAAACACTTTATTAATTCACACAGTAAAAGAGTTTTGTTATTTTAATCTTAAGTCAAATGACTTGCAATAATAGAGAGGATTTGAGTTTTTAATCTTTTATAACTTTTGATTTCCAATAGTGGAGAGCATTGAGACTTCAATCTTAAGTAATGGCCGATTTGATCAAAATAAAACGCAATTGCTAATGCAAGTATCTAGCATTCTATTTACTTTATCACAATTTTCAATCACTTTACTAAACGTCTATATTATTTATTTATAGATAATAGAAACATAGAAAGTGAAATTTCAAAAAACATCTTAATATTATTGAGATAGGCGTGTCTTACTGATTTTGTAAGTGCTCTAAATATTTAAATACGGTTTACTTAATTTGCGGTCCTTTGGATCTAGTGATATGTACAGTACCTTTGATAAAAAAAATGGATAGACATGTCACAATGTATACATTAAATAGGATATGAGGCTAAAGATCTTAAAATATTTATCTATGTATAATAAAAGGAAGTGTTTTTCTGTGTGTATGTGTGTTTGTTTTTGTGCGATGCCCAGCCAAATCTACGGCACGCAAATTTTAACAAAGGTTGAAGTAAGGGGGTCCAAATGAACCTTGAAGCCGTATTTTTAAATTTCTAACTAGCTTTTTAATTATACTATTTTTAACAAATTTTCTAAGAAAATATTTTTAATCTGGTTTAGAACAACGTTTCAGAGATAACTGTGATAAAAATATATCCTCTTCGGAAAAAAAATGTTAACAAAATCGACCGTAATTCTAAGCTTTTTTTGGGGGGGGGGACACACACGCTGTTTTTCAATATATAATTCTTATACCACAGTGGGTCACGGGCAAAGCCGTGCGGGATTGATAGTAAATTATATAACGTCTTCATTTCTTTTGAAATATCACGAGTAGAGTTCTCTAGGAAGTGAGCTATTCCACAGTAGCAAAGTGAGTCTATGTGTGGCATGCAAAGCCAAAGGTCCCAGGTTCGATTCCCATGTCCGTGCTAGCTTTTGTCATTTTCACTCAATGGGATCCTAGAGTAGTATTCTACTACGTTCTTGTGTGCAAAGAAAGGTGATTCTGGTTGAATTTACTGAGAGTAGTTTTTCCTCAATATTTCCTCATTCTCCTTCCATACAAATGTTGGCACATTCTTCTTTTAAATTATACGTTCCGCATCCATCCCCTAGTATAATTATAAAGTACGAATATTTATAATGGCTCGTCAGGAAACACATTTATTTCAAACACGTTCAGATTTATTTCGCGATTAATTCTGCCGGGATGATTATTCGTCTGTTTCTTTTTAATTGTTTCAAAGGGTTAGTAGCTAATACTACTAATAATAAAGTGTATAGTTCATCTTTTATTTTAAATTAACAGACATTGTTCCAGGTACAACCGGCAAGTATAAGTTCATCCAACCAGGGATAGATGTTGCTGGCAAACTCGGGAATTGCTTTTAATTTAATACACGATTTAAATTTGCGGAAAATTTAATTTTTGCCTGGAGGCTATATTCCAAACTCTTACTTACCCTTCAAGGAAAAAATTATTTCCAAAATGCACTTAAACAATATTGTTGTGTGAATTTCCAAGAAAAACCGCGTAGTTCAGTTTTAAACACGTTCAAATTTTCTTAAGATCACTATATAACAACTACCTTTGGTCTATTAATGTATTGTCACTATTGTTATAAGGTTCCCTGTTCCATAAGAAGTGAGGGATGTCTTTAAAAGAAGTTTCAGAGATTTATATTTTCACAAATACCACAAAATATCTGAACCGTTGCTGGGCTCTACTACAAATGCTGGGATTTGGGCAGACGGGATATTTTTCGTCTCGGTATTTATGTAAAATGGCAAGGCTGCAAATACCCTAGAATATTAAATTATTATTATATTAATTTATATGTATTACAAATTGGTACGTTTTGGTTATCCATAATATCAGTCCTGAGAGCTTAACCAAGTCCGTTTCGGTGAGCTCGGAAGATTTATGACAGATTTTACGAGGAAAATAATTTGAACTTTTCAAATTAAAATACATTTGTTAATGATATTTTTCTCTCTCTTTATTACCCTCCCAACTGAGGATAAATATTCTGGCCACAGCATGATCCTCCCTAGATCTTCCAGATATCGACATTAATTAATAAGAACACATTATTTTAGAGAGTACATATCAGTAATCACGTGGATGCCACTCTGGCTTTCCAGTGATGAATCACAGACAACAATACGAGGTGTCTAATCAACTATTATCCTAGTGAATGCTGGTGCATTTTATCTTAAATGATTTCACCATCCCTATTACCATATAAGATTTGGTTGTTAATATATCACAGTTAATTTGTGCACAACATATTACTATCCTATAAACTATACATAATGTATTTTTAATATAAATATGTTAATAATCAAGGAAATGATTTCAGTTATTTGGTTACAAGGGTGTTTTGGAATTTAATGACAACCTTTTCTCTTTATTTAAAAAGTTTGTCACCAAATGCTACTATGCTCATGACAGATATTCAACAGCTGTTGAGATTAGCACGTTCAGAAAACTAAACTATATGTTTCTATGGAATAAATATTTGATTTATTTTGGAAAAAAAAAGTTTAAACTATAAAAACTGCAAAATTAATGCACTAAACTCGCGGTCACTAGCACCCAACCTTAAGCTAGATTTAAAATCTATCAAGTTCGATATAATAAAATGTGGTAAGCTATATTATTTAAAATGGGAAACCTTTATTAAAACATATTTTGGTGAAATGTTGGTTTGCTAAAATTTAAACTTGTTTTACAAAACATGTAAGGATTAAAGTTAAATTTGAAAATAGATTATTAAGATAGTGGATCAAAAACATTGAATGTAGAATGTCAATAAATAAGATAAGTTGTTATGTTTTAACGCGTTAAAATGGCTACAAGTTCCATAAAAATGTTCAATCATTATACAATTTGCTGTACAGCACATCTCAGTAAATACAATTAAAGCCGTTGGACTCTGAGTATCTAATCACAGATATGAGCCATTCTGGCGCAAGAACTGGAGGACCATTTATTTACTCACGTGGGCCTTCGATACTCTGACATCAAAGAAGAATTTAAACGTTAGATCTGAACTAACCGAGAGAAGTAAACAGAATAAATCACTATCTTCGGGCGATTCATTCATTCCCAAATAACTTATTTTGCATTTCCTCTCCCGACTGGTCACATCACTCAAAGGGAAGCGAACAATTTACTCTGTTTTAAGATTAGAAACAAATAAAGTATTTCCTCACATCCTCCTGACAAATTAAAGCTAACCCGCTACTCTCTTGTTAGACTAGACTGCCAAAGATGGGGAGATCAAGGTTCATTATCGGTTGGGTGCAATGAGGATGGTTTTCCCTACATTTTTTACACTCTCCCTCAACGCAAATCCGGCTGCAATTCCTCTAAATTAAAAACCACCTAATCCATAACACATTATTGTTAGTTAGTATATAGGCATATAAATTGAACAGTTAGTAGGACGTGGTGCTAAAAAAAAAGTAAAAGGAAATGATCATTGGTCTTTATTATTTTTCATATTAATCCCATGTGTAATACACTAATAGGTTAGGAATGAGGATGCTATAATATACAGGAAATGTATCAGCATTTTAGTATTTATAAATGAGTGAAAACAGTTACGAAAAGCCACACTTAGCACACCAAATCAGGATTATAAGAGAGAGTTTAGAAATTAATATTTATCAGATCGTTCAACTGCTTTGATACTTTTTTTGCACCGGAGGTACCAAGTACTACAATACACAACTCCCTGCACGCTCGTGTATCTGGTCTCGTACTGAAATAAGAGGTATCAAGTACTACAATGCACGCTCGTGTATCTGGTCTCGTACTGATATAAGATGAGCGTTGGAGGAGCTTGTGTCGTCACAGGCGGCGTTATGCTAACTCACCGTTTTGCAGACAAATGTTTCTACTACCATCCAAGTTGGTGGATATATTACATATTTGTCTCACTACGACGTGTTGCACATAATATAGTGTCACCCACCGTGTTTTAAATTATAGTGTACGTTCAACCGTAATGAGTCTATCAACGCTATTATTGGTGAATTGATCTTTTTTATTTAGAGAAGGATGGATAGATTTTTGAGAGTTTTGTGAAAAGAATTAGTGGTAAAACACTTAGACATAATATTTTGTGACTTGTGGTCCATTCATGTGTCATTTACCCTACCCCAAACGAATGGTTAGTATTAACATTAATATAAAATCGTATATTTTAATTTAAATTTAATTTTGTAACTTACAATGAATAGTAGACTGAGAGTTACAAAAACCCCTTAAATGATTTATTTCTAAGTTTTCCCTCCTACTGTGTTCATAAATTAAAATTTGACATTGCCAACACAGAAGTACAAATCCATGAGCGGCAGCTAAGAAGGGAACAAGAGAAGTTCTAGGATCTACCATGAAGAATTGGGTCCCCTGTTTAGTCAAAGATACGACCTCGTGGTGGAAGTTCCTTCGTACTCCAGCTTCAAAGTCAGCAGGAACTATGTGAGGTTGCAAGCACAAGGGGATAGTCGTGACCTGGAATCGAAGCAGAACATTGTTTTGGATGAAAAATACCTGAAAATGGCTAATGGAAAAAGTTTACTTTTGGTAGATGGAGGAGATGAACAGAATATCCTCATTTTTTCTTACTACAAAGGCCAATAAATACTGCAGAGTCACAAGCAACACACTCCCTTGTTTGCCTGTCTACCAGCTCTGACTGTCAGAATCGACCCTCAGAGAAGGTAGTTGGCTTGTTAATACCTGTGAGTATCGATCTGTAGTCACAGACCATAACCTCTTTTTGTGAATGTGTTTATTGGTTGTGGGAGGCAAATGGAGTTTGGGAGAGGAGTTGTGGATTAGAGAGCGTGTTATGTTGTGGAGTAACTATATCGGGCCCTAATACACTGTGATGGTAAACACAAGTGCGGTCAGGCCCGATGTGTGATTTCTCGATGAGCTGAAATAAAGCATAAGTTTATGTTAGACACTGTGTGAGGGATGTATGAGTGATTGCAAATTTGTAAAAATGAATACTTGACTTTGGTCAATTTGGATAGAGTGGATGGGATAGCTAGTGAGATAGGTGATGGTCACTAGGCCAGGCTAGTCAAGGATTTATGGAGTTGGGTAAAGACCTTATACTCCAGTCTTGGTTTTTTGTATTTCCTGGGTTCTCATGGGTTGTACTGCCCAAGGTTTTTAACTATCAACAGTCGGGTTTTGTTGTAGAAGCTTCTGTCCCGGTCTTCGAATGTCTCTCTTAGGGTCTTGGTTCCAGTCTCTGCGTGGATGAACACGTTGTTTGTTCTCGTTGTTGCCCCAAGTATACACCTGAGTACTTTGTTTTGCACAACCTGGAGCTGGTTCAAAACCTGTGGCGCCGCATAGCTCCACGATTCACAGGCGTAAACTAGTAGCGGGAGGATTAAGCTTCTGTAGAGAAGAAGTTTTGTTGGGGTGTTCAGCTGTTGGCTCTTGAAGAGTGTATAATTTCTGATGAAGACATCCATAGCCTTTTTCCTTGAGTATCCGATGTGGGGCTTCTAGTTGAGGCGGGCGTCTATTGTCACTCCGAGGTATCTGATCTCGTTTGCGTAGGGTATGATTTCACCCAGAATCCTGAACTGGTCCTGAGGCTGAGTCCTCCTTTTCAATATTCTGATGGCCGTGGATTTTGCCAGGTTTACTTTAATCCTCCACATCTCCAGCCATTCATCGAAATGGTCGAGGAACCTTTGCATATGTTGAAAGGCATATCTGATGTTTTTGTGAGCAGTGAAAAAGAGAGTGTCGACGGAAAATAGCCTAACCCTGATTTTTTTTGTTAGTGGGGATGTCGGTGACATAGAGGCTGTAGAGGAAAGGTGATAAGGCAGATCCCTGTGGCACTCCCGCTCTGATCTTGTGGAAGGGTGAAGTCACAAGCAATTCTTCATGGACGGGAATTTCAAATCGTGTGGCTAGCAGTTCACCTAGCTCTACCCAATCCACGCAGACCTTGGCAGTACAAACGTTGATATGAACGTCGCTCCTGTATCATTCACCCTCCCGCTCAGCAAACAAAGATAATCTTATGATTTACTTTTCTGGAAAAAGAAGAACCATTCACCGGGTTGGAATCCGGAATTAATAATGATTGACTTCAAGGAAGGTTGCATATCTTCCCTTGTTTCGAACTACCAGACTTGTGCCATCAAGGGATGCTATTTACATTCTAGCCAATGTTTGTAGTACAAGGTACAAGGCCTTGAATTGGTACCAGAATACAAGAATGATGAAAATGTAAGTCTTCACGTCCCCATCAGGTGATGATCACCTCCAAGGATGTTGAAGACGGTTGGCTCCAAATCCAAAGTACGGCACAAGGAAGTGAGATATTTACACAGTTTTTAGACGACTTTTTGCACCAATAGCTGTAAAATTCAAATATACCAATTGATGCCTGGCACTGGGGAGATGCAAAGTACCAAGCAGACAATGTTGTGGAAAGAAGATGGAAAACTAAGTTTAAAGACAAAGTTTGTCTTAATACAAACTTGTACACCCTTCTGAGGGCGCTGAAGCAGGAGGAAGAATACAGTGGATACAAATATAATAGGGCGAGTCTCGGCTTGGAAGGAACAAAGAGATAGCAGTTGTAAATAAAAATCGACAAACTCATCTCAAATGCTTTACACACTTACAAAACAAATACGCCCATGGACCTAACAAAGTTTTTGAAAAGTCTAGCCTACATTAAAAAATGGAGTAAAAGGTCGTCACCAGAAGCCACTATAAGCATTGTTAATATAGTATGGTTAAAAATTTTAAAAATTAAAATAAATAAAACAATATTTTTTACAAACAAAAATATAAATTTATAAAGAATATCATATCCACCCTCTAAACATGCCAGAAAAGGGGAAAATTTAAGTCTATAACTTATACATTTTATTTCCTCTGCTCAAGTCCCAAGTCTGTGTTAGATGTGAGGGGAAGCTAATGGGAAAATGGTAAGGTCACGAGAAATGTGCGCCCACACGACTGTGTTAAAATTACATGGGTGAGACAGACAAGGTTGTGTGGGCGCACTTTTCTCACCTATTAGTGTGATAATTCATGGGAGGGCGTTGTTTACCTGGGCGCAGTTTTCCCGACATCTCACCTAGGGCCAAATTTATGTTTAGAACCTTAAGGTGGGGATGTAGGGGATTCTAGAAAAGGGGAGTGTTTTTATGGTTTTTATAGCCAATTTTTTTTGGGCCAAAATCTAAGTAAATATTTCTCCAGTACAATAATTATAGAGTTTAATTATCACATGCTGATATCAACAAAGTTTGACATTCATGGTAATTCTTTTAAATGAAGGGAAAATGTTGTCATTAGATTCCAGGACATTCTTGACAGATATTCAAGNAAGTAAATATTTCTCCAGTACAATAATTATAGAGTTTAATTATCACATGCTGATATCAACAAAGTTTGACATTCATGGTAATTCTTTTAAATGAAGGGAAAATGTTGTCATTAGATTCCAGGACATTCTTGACAGATATTCAAGAACTTTTGAGGTCACCAACTGGTTTCCATTGGAAAACTATATTCACCAGAAAAATGTTTTGATATTAAAATTATAAAAACATGGAACCTTTCTCGCATCGCTTGGATCCCCATCTTAAACTGCTTCAAAAAGGATTTATTTATAATTATATTATTTGTATACTATCAGTGGGTGACTCCCCACCAAGAAATTGGAGGTATACTTCCCCCAAAATACATCCTAACAGAGGTCTTGTGTTGGTAATGGTGTGTTGGAAAGAATTTGCCTTTTCAAAGGTTTTAATTCAATTCTGTCATCAGATGGTGATAACTAATTGCATTAGGCTTGTGTCTACTCCAATTTTTAACCAAACTATAAAATAAAGATGATAAGGACAGATATTTGTTGGTGGGTTACTAATCTTTTCAATAGCAAAATGTATTTTATCTTACCTTTTAAGACAGATACAAACATCTAGGATAGTAAGAATATAAGTAAATTTGAATAAAACTTTAAAACTTTAATTTTTAAAGATATTATAAACACTCAGCATTTGTTAAGCCATGTTTATTTTGTATGTCTATACAGATTTCCGCTTATGACGGCATTCATAAAGGTTCTACAAAACATCACTTTCTCAGTTACATCAAATAACACAACAAACAACGCTAAAGCCCAATATTATGGAATTGTTTAGTTACTATTCTGAATCTTGCTAAATATCTCATATTAACTACTCAACGTAAAATACAATATTTTTTTTTAGACAATGCCCAGGCTCCTAGTGTGAACAAAGGGAAAATATTATATATATTGGCTGCAAAGTTTACCACCCACCCCTATCTTAACCTAATTCCACCCAGTCCACTTCATTATACCCTGTCCCTATCTCTAGCTAGTTCTATTACGTTCATCTCATTACGCCCTATTCCCCATCATGAGCTAGTTCTATCCAGTCCACCTCATTATACCCTGTCCCTATCTCTAGCTAGTTCTATCCAGTCCACCTCATTACACCCTGTCCCCATCTATAGCTAGTTCTATCAAGTCCAACCCATTACACCCTGTCTATTTCCGGACCATTGTAATGCTATCCTCCCGTTTGCATCTAGGTCTTCCCAATAGTCTCTTCCCACCGGGTTGCCAGTCAATATCTGAACATGGGTTTAGTTTATTCCGTTAACGCTCCATGTCCTGCCTATCATGAACTGATAGAGTGGATTACCCTAACATTATCTGGTAATGAGCACAGTATTTATAGCTCATCATTATGTAACCTCTTCATAATTTTGTACAAGTACTTAAATTATATCCTCGTAAGTCAAATCTCTGGAAAAGTGTTCTCGTCAGATATCAAACAGCACGCTCTGGGATAAGAAACCTGACCGGGTGAACTAAGAAGGTTTTATTTCAAAATGAATTTCCAATCTACGTTCATGCAAGCACGTCTACATTTCCTTTAATTTATATCTCTAGCATCCTCACTTGAAATAGAATTTTGTATGGTGTAAGAATTTAAATAATTACTTAATATAGCATTCCCGTCTCATTACAAACACTTGTAGTCCTGCTCTTGATAGTCACTGCTTATATATCCTTCTTGCTCTCTGAATTTAAAAAACACTTTGAAAGATAATTAAAATATAATATTCAGTATATTACAAACTGCCAATAATTTTACGGTTATATTGCAGACACCATAGCGAGATAATTGAAACGAGATATCGAGTTATCTTGCAGACACCGTATTGAGATAAAAACTGTTTATCTACTTAAAATAAAAAAACTATAAAAGACCAGAACTTTTAATTTATAAAATAAGACATCATCCCCTCTTGATTACCATAATACAGAATAACAGACTTGAACTTAATTCAATAATTATGTAAAAATATCATACTAATTGTGGCGAACGAACATTAATATATCAGGCTAACTCTTTTATACGTTACACCTTTTATTGTGCTAAACGTGTTACTTTTTTTTTAACATTTATTGAAAGTAAACTTTGTATAATATTTACTTTCATAAATCTCAGATTGTAAAGTACCGTCGCGTATAGTTATTTAATATTTTAAAAAACATTATAAAAATTGTTGAATGTAAGGAGTGGTTATAGTTTAAAGTTAAGACTTAGATAGATATACTTATATATACATTTTGACATGTAAGTTCACTTAATACGTCTACCAATTTAGCAACTATTAATTTAATTTCTTTATATATTTTTAGAGCAATCTTTCTAAGTCTTAACTTTTAATTATAGTTATTTAGCTTAAAATTTTTTATTTTTTTTTCAAATGTGAAGCGTTACTTCTCTCTTGATTGGTTTCCACCCTGGAGCATCTTATAGTGTTAACATTTCACGCCTACACGTTGGACGGAAGACTGAAGAGTTACTTTTCCTCGTCTCACGCCTAGACGTTGGAAGTTAACATTTTTTGTTAATTTTGTCTGGCTTTCTTTTCATGCCTGCACGTTGTTCGCCAAGGGATTAGTAAAAATTACGTGTAACCGTAGTTATACACACACTTGAACATCAGGACTATTAAAAACAGAGCTATACATTATGTTTGATTTACTCAAATGGAATAACACTCAATTATCCAGAGATTATCATAGTCGGAAATAAGATATTTGTAATACGTGGCAGCTTTATAAAATTTAAAAATTATGATGTTACCTTACCTACAGCGTGGTTACTGGTCAAGTGGAGTTGGGAGAGGCTTCAAGAATTTTACAATTTCAGGAGATTACACAATTATTTCGTCATCTTTTAGAAACGTGAGAAAGAAAACAACCAAACCTAGAACTGTTATCCGGGAGATATTTGTTCTACTTCCCGGCACATACGAATATTGCGCAACAACTCATCCAAGCTTGGTAATACCCTTACACCAACTGCAAAGTAAAAATTAAATTCATAATGACTATTAAAAATGGAACATACAGGCTAGGTTAGGCAAGGCTAGGTTAGCTTAGGTTAAGTTAGGTTAAGCTAGGTTAGGTTAAGTTAGGTTAGGTTAAGTTAGGTTAGGTTAAGTTAGGTTAGGTTTAGTTAGGTTAAGTTAGGTTAGGTTAAGTTAGGTTAGGTTAAGTTAGGTTAAGTTAGGTTAGGTTAAGTTAGGTTAGGTTTAGTTAGGTTAGGTTAAGTTAGGTTAGGTTAAGTAGGTTAGGTTAAGTTAGGTTAAGTTAGGTTAGGTTAAGTTAGGTTAGGTTAGGTTAGGCTAGGCTAGGCTAGGTTAAGTCAGTGGCTAAGAATTTAATGGGACTACATGCTGCTCCACAATTCGTGTGGAGCTGCTGACATGTATACTTTAGTTCGCAATAGGGTGGGCCATAATGGAATGTCTGCTGACAGCTATACCTCATTCCGCGATTCAAGCGTGACCGTGCTCACAATACTCGAAAGAGGGGTGGAAACTGGTAAAAGCTGAGATTTTAAGACGGTGACACAGAGTCTAGTAAATACATAAAAGCTAGAATATAAAATGACCGTCCAGGTTTTTTAAACCATAAGAGAAAATCTTAGCACATATAGTTTAGTTAAGTTTAGTATTATAAAATTGTCTATTTACTTGAAATATATCAATGATGGTAACTTTAGATTTTTCATGGTCTATATTACGAAACGGAAAATCTACATAATTAAAAATATCTTTACTATATCTTATTTGATAATGTGCGTGATTTTAAAAAATTAGCTCTATTTTAATATAATTTTACTATTTTGAAATTTGGCTAGCATAATCTATGCATTTATAAAAGTATGTTTACAATTCCAAATAAATGATAACAACAATACATAGGTATTTTTAATTTGGTATGATCAAATTCTAAAGAATCTCTAAAAAGTATGTTAATATTCACCCGCATCGGTGGCGTAGCTAGCTAACGCTCTAGTTTTGTGATGAGCTAGACTGTTGAGGACGAGGAAATCGAGGTTTGAATCTAGATCGGGTGAACTGAGTTGGTTTTTCCTAAATGGTTTTCCACTCTCCCTCCACACAAATTCAGGTTCACTTCCTCTAAAAATTCATCCTACCCAATTGCTAAACCATTAGCATAATTAGTACTTAGGCGTATAGCCTGAACGGATAGTAATACGCAGGGCTAAATAAAATAAAAATACTTCAATGCATATGAAACGAACAATAAATAAAGAATGGAACACAGCAGGGTAAATGTCCCCAGGGCTACACTAAATATAATATAGTTTATATAACGTAAGACAAATGTTATGATTGTTCGTTCTTCTACAAGGTATTTCCAAGAAATGTCTATTAAGACTACATCAAAGCAATCACAAACGTCTAGATTTGTAGTACAATATTCATTTTCTTTCATATTGAAATTCCAATGGTATAGACGCTGATCTAGAACTGTTTAGTCTCTCAAGATTTGTCAGTTTTTACTAACTAATATAGTGTAATATTATTGTTGTAGGAGTATAAAATTGTGAAGACATAATAGAAGCAACAAGTGTCCTGATTTTTTTTTAAATTAGTTTTGGAGCTACTGTCCTCATTGATAAGCACTCTAAGGTGTTAGTTTCTAAATATGGGTAAATTAAAAATAAGATCTTGGTAAACATTATTTGGTTAAATATATGTACTTATCAAAGTATCATTGAAATTCCAGCGTTAGCGTTCAAATATATATTATTTTATTTAAATAATTATTTCCTTTGCCACACTATAGCTGATTTTTAATGTGAAAAGTCATCTGTTGGTATTAATATCTATCGTTGTTAATGTAGGATAAAATCAAATAATTATGTGGAATGTTACCCGTTAAATTTTACCCACTAATGTGAATACGAAGTCACCAACCAAGGTGATATAGACACAGCTCCTGCAAGACACAGTATAGCTGCTATCCAACGACCTCATTGGCACAACGACCTCATGGCTGTATGCTAGCCACTGTGGTTCCCTGATATAACTAGGATTGTATTGTTACAGGAGACAACACAGCTGCCATCCAACGACCTCACTGGCACAACGACCTCATGGCTGTATGCTAGCCACTGTGGTTCCCTGATATAACTAGGATTGTATTGTTACAGGAGACAACACAGCTGCCATCCAACGACCTCACTGGCACAACGACCTCATGGCTGTATGCTAGCCACTGTGGTTCCCTGATATAACTAGGATTGTATTGTTACAGGAGACAACACAGCTGCCATCCAACGACCTCACTGGCACAACGACCTCATGGCTGTATGCTAGCCACAGTAGTTCCCTGGTATAACTAAGCTTGTATTGTTACAGGAGACAACACAGCTGCCATCCAACGACAAGAATCGTCCGTGGCAACCAGATGGGCAAGTCTACCGCCCACCGTGCTTTTAACGTCCCTCTGTCTCTGGGTCACCAGGTGAGAGTTACAGGTGAGACTATCTTGCAGTCACATATATGGGAAATAGCAGTGCTCATCTTCCTAAACCACGATTCTAAAACTTATTTCATTTCACCTGGTATTCTACTAATCTGGGATGATAATCAAAAACTAGTATGTTTTAGAACTTATTAGAATTAATAGAGGCCAAAATAGTTTATTACTAATTAAAATTTAAAGTGTCCCATTGGTAAAGACAAATTTTATTTTAAATTTCATTTAAAATTCTATCTACAATATTTAAAGTTGCTTGATTTATTAAAAATGATTGTAAAGGTCAGCTAAAAGTGGCTGTACCTGTATATACTAAGGAGGAAAATATATAATTATTATAAACAGAAAATTAACAAATAATAATATTTTAAGTAGTAATTCCTATAAATAGCTGTTAAATATTAATATTGCACCTTTTCCCTGTTAATATCATCTTTTATATTTCTAAGTGGTTTTATTATTCCACTTAATATCCTACTAAATGTGTATCGTGTTAATTTAGGGGCAACCTACATTTGAAAAATGGTTGACCATCTATATACTCACTTCTCCTGAAATGTGAACTCTAAAATTGTCTGCTTTTCGCACTATTTGATTTTATACCTTAAATTTCCAGCCTTCTTTTCAAAATATGCATTTCAGATTTACATGTTGTCATTTGGTCCCGTTGATAAAATTGATATACTGATTTCATTGCATTCTTGTATACCTAAATCTTTTCCATCTTATATGCAAAAAAAAAATTATATTTCAATCGTATTTTGATCTTCTTTAGTGATTCTTAAGAAGCATGCTCCCAACTAATTTAGGAATCCAGGGTCTGGCTTAAGGATCTTTTAAACTCTTTAAAGTTTCTTGCAATGTATAATAGATGAGCTGTAATTTAAATACTTTAGAGTATACCCTTAAATAAAGTTAAAATATACAGGCTGACAATACAGAGTTTATACCATAAACAAACATATATTTTGGTCTTATCAAGCTAGAAAATGTACTTAAAAGTGTATGTTCTTATTTGAGGCAACCTTTTTATGTTTTAAATGTCAAAACAGTGTTAACATCATAAATATAGTAATGTAAGTATTGTATCTTCAAAAAGGACCCTTGACAGTACCTACTTAATAGTTTAACTCTAGCATTTGGGTACTAAATTAATTTTATTCGTGTTAATATAATATCTCAGTTTTAGTTGGAAATGTTTGAAATGAATAACCTATTATTATTTTATAATATCTCACAATAGTATTGGAAGCTTTGAAGCTACTGAAGTTACCCAAGACTATAAAAAGTTTCAAATGTTTCATTAGTGAAAGTCAATTCCTTTTAGAACTTAAATAATGAGGAGTGGGGGGAGATAATCTGGAATGAGACTTCGCTCTTGTTTAGGGCTGCGTCAATCTTAGCAGCTTCACAAAAGAATTTTCATTAAATTCGGGAAACAGACAAATATGTTCCCTTTATAAACTACAAAATGTTTTGTACAATATAGATTTATTGAATAGTAATACGAGATCAAATTAGATTTTCAAATACTTATAGTCACAATGAATGTTTTGTTTTTTATTTTAGAGATACAATAAGTCTTTAATTTACATCTTAATGAAAGCCTTAACTATGTTCCAACAACAAAACGTGACCAAAAACTCTATAATAATTGGAAGTACAAATAATAAATAGCTAAAATGTTCAAAAGAGAAAAGAATTATACGTATATATATATTATATTTGCAAATTACATTTTCAAACTTACATCTTGTATATTATATACATAGAAGGTTATTCAGGACACCATGGACAGGTTGTATGGGATGACAATACAAGTGTTTCCACGTAATGAACGTAGGTTTGGTGACGTAAAATGGCGACATTACAATACGTCATAACTGACGCTGTATGCACTTTAGGATAGGAAACACACCCAACATATCCCAGAAACCAGCATAGGCCACTCCCTCCACCGACAAACACGCTAGTGGCATAAAGAAAAGATGGCCATTGCGCTGTTGGCTCTCAACAAGGAGGGTTATTACACGTTCCTTGAAATGGCAGACGTGCATTACATTGTGTGTAGGATGCGGCTAGAGACAACGTACGGGTGAACGTCTGTGTGAAGGGATGTATCCAAACAGACGTACATTGTGTGTAGGGTGCGTGCTAAAGATAACGTACTGGTGAACGTCTGTGTGAAGGGATGTATCCAAACAAACACCATCCTCGCCAGTTCTGAGGACAGGTGGTTGTGTGAGACGGGTACATTCGTTGTAAACACACACAACACGAGTTTCATGTGCAGATTAAGAACACCCAGGATTGATGAAGATGTTTTGGAATACATCAATCACCATCGACCAACAACACAAATTGAATAGCTCGCACAGTGGATGCCAGTTAACGGACCGTGTGAAGGGTTCAAAGCGAAAATTATTACTTTACCCATATTATATTCTCAACGAGTACAAGTGATGTGAGCAGATGACTTTCTACGAAGTGTTGACTTCGCTCGTTGGGTTTTGCTCCGTTGCGTTGATGAGCTTGACCTCCCTCGCATCGTTATGTGGACTGACTCACACGCAACGGCCTTTTGACGCTCGCAACAGTCACGAGTGGGATGAAGAAAGCTCATATGTAATTGTTGAACGCTGCCACCAATAGACATTTACTGTTAGCGTCTGAGCTGGCACTTTCGAGGAAAACCTCATTGTACCTCACTTCTTGCTGTTTCGTTTGAATGGACACACTTATCTGCTGATTTAGAGCACACACATCCTGTTATTTAGGAAGGTGTGAGTTTGGACCTACGGCAGCGCATGTGGTACCAGAACGACGTAGTCCCTGCACACTTCAGTATAAAAGCTCGTCACCAACTTTCCACCCCATTCGGTGATCAGTTGGCCACCACGGTCCCCATATTTTAAACAACCCGATTTATTTCTTAGCTGTCTATGTTAAGACAAGAGTGTACGAGACCCCGTTACCTCGGAACATGAATTCAGAGACCCTCATTACCAACGTCTCTGTCACCGTCCGCAGCAGGCCTCACATATTTGAGAGTCAGACATCCGGTGGTCCATCTCTGTAACATGTGTATCAACATGGCCGGTCGCCACTTTCAACAGTTGCTGTAAATCACAGCCCAGTTGCTATGCGCTGAAAGGTGATGAGTTTCCTACACACTGGCGGGACTCCAGAATCGTATCCTCCATTAGAAAGGGGCTCATAATAAATTTCAGCTTGAGAATGTACTCATTGAAAGAGAAAACTTTCAAGCTGTAGAAAAATACCCTGAATTCGACTCTTCGATGTTAGAAGAGAATTACAACTTTTAATGTAGAATATTCAAGATCAGGTTATTCTCTTGGACGATTAGGGAAGCTTTAAGGGAAATGAAAAGGAAGTTAGAAGTATCTTTGGAAATGTTGAAAACCTTGCTAATGTCTCCAGCATAGAGCTGTGAAACGGAGAGGAGCTTCAGTGCTCTGCAAAAATGGAAGTCATTCATATGACACAGTGACACAGAAACGGCTTAACACGTAGAGTTGGGCTCTGTCCATCAGAACATACTCGATACTGGCTTGACGATGAATTAACAAGGTGGGTGGATCTTAAGAAAAATAGCACACTGTTTTATAGTGAGAGGAACAAGAGAGTTGGGAAGGTATAGCTTTGTCTACCCCAATATTAAGCTGGTGACGCCAGCTATTTATCGACAGATCACTGAATGATGGATACATAATGACCGGGTTTGAATGGGAGGATAAACTAAATAGCTCTTGTGTTTTTAAAACTATCTTTTGTATAAAGCTTGTGTATGTTTAATTATGTCAGCGTTCCCTTGTAAGGAGAAGAGGAGTTGGAGTGGATAAACAATGCACCCATCGTATCTCAGTGTATCTCGGAACATACCTTTTTTGAAATCTAGTTGTAATTTGCCTATAAATCTATATCAGAGTTATATTGCACGAATTGTATGCTTTACTAAAATTACCTTATATCTTGAGGGAGAGGGATGATGTCACAGCCCTGCATTAAGTTAAACTTTACGGTTAGTCATTCTTATGTTGATATGTAAGTAGCATTTATGTTATGTGTGTAATTTATATACATATTTTGATGATTCAAAACAAATAGGAAATAACACCATTTTTTCATCTATATTAAACTATAAACTAATAGTAGCCAACTTAATTTTAACACAAAAATCATGGATAAAATTTTATATTTTGTTTTGAAATGTATATGTGTTAAATTTTTAGCTTGAACTGTTACATTACGTTAAATTAACTGCGGTGATTTGTCTTCATCATTTATCTTACAGCCAAAGTAAAGTTCAAAATAATTTCTTATCAGTGAAGTTATTTTCCTTCTCTCAGATTTCAAAGTTAAATCACCGTCGAAATAGCAAAAAGGTTTTGGATTAAGTTACTTAACATAATTACAAGATATATCTAATATATAACACGTACACACTTTCTATGTAAGACACATATTCACTATAAGCAAAAATAGGAAAGAGATGCTAAAAATAGTAGCCACTAAACTACCATATAGTAGCACGCATTATACTGAGGTTTTAAAAGGTTTCACTCAGATATTATAGATGTTTCATTAAGTTTTCTTGCCTATCTCACGCTTATACACCCCTTTACATGATAAAAAAATGATGTTCTATCTACATCAAATTGAAATGAAAGAAATAGTTAATATATTTATAATTCACAAACTTTGCCAATCTTCATAATTTGAAATTTGTGAGTAAATAATTATTAATATGGCTTAACTAAAGGATTACCTCTTTTGGTCCCTATCAGTAAATAAACCAAAATATTAATATGAAATGAATCTATTTTAAATATGCGTGAGGTGACATTAAACTATTGGTATTACTTTAATGAAAACAAGTTACGCCTGTTTCAAAAAGATTAAGGCCGATAGAGAAATTTTGACTTCATTTTCAGAATCATTTAATAAAAATACATAACAAACAGCCATAATGGTGCATTTAACAAAATAATTTCTGAGCAGTGTAGGATTATTGTTCTAACAACCATTAGCAAATTACTAAAACCAATATTTTTATCTAATTTTGAAAAAATCAAATTTTCGAACACAAACAAAATAAAGTTGTGGGCATACTCTTAGAGAATAAATAAACTTTGTTACCTCAAATAAATGTTTAACTGATATTTATCAAAAGAAAACCCTCTAGTTGATATGAAATTGCAATAGCTATATTTATCTATGTGTGGATCTACCAGACGCCTCGAAACCGCTTAACTTGCTATGTATTTTCAGGTATACTATTGACCCGTCCATTTTCAGTTGGCATTCATTTAAAATATGTGAATATAAAAATAGTGTTTTTTAATCTACTTCCATTATATGAACTCTTTTAATGCGTGGGGACATGAATCCTTCGTTAGTTTATTATTTAGAGATGGAACGATACCAGTTTTCGAATCCTACTCTCGATTTTGATACTTATATTTTTACCTCGATTCCTCGATATTCTATTCTTACTGAAATAAGCCTACAGTATAAAATTATAAACTATCTTTTATTAATTAGACTTTTGAAAATTTAATCTTGGCTTTAAAACTTAAAAATAAACTTAACCTATATTATTATTATTTACGTTATGACAGTACAGTTGCAAGGCTATCGTAATGATATTTCTTAACTCAGGTTTGGTATTTGTTAACATGAAGGTTTGTTTTGGTTTTTGGAATGCATTGGTAAACTAATTAAAAATTCAAACAAAACATCTATTTTTGATTTTTGAATTTGATTAATACTTCGATAAGTTTTACTATAAAAATATATTAAGCAAAAAACGAGGAAATGTATTACGAACGGTCTTTAGCATCTGATATTCATTTATGATTTAACAAAACATTCACGATCATTTGCACACATCTTTTAGGAATCGAGGCATTAAGAATCGAGGTATCTTCTCAATTCTCTCGATAACCTCATTAATCGATAGGTATTGAAGAATCGAGGAATCGAATCTCCCATCTCTATTATCACTATTAATTGATATGTTATAATTAGTCAAGATATTTGAGTTTGTTTTAATCCCTTGTTTCAGATGGTGACAAAGCAGTGAATTTACAAGTTGAGTCATCATGTGTGCGTCTTTTAGGCGTAACGCTGCGTGAATAATATCAATGTGGGGAGGAACTTGTCAAATTCAAGTGTAATTAACAATTTAACAAGTGAAGTGGCACCAAAAATATTCGCAAACGATTAAACATATTGTATATCAATGTCTGAATAAAATGAAAAAGTTGGAAATAAATACTAAGAAGCTAAATAAACTGAATTATACTTCGATGGTGGAAGTGCGTATCTTCTAATCAAATAAACAATAATTGGTTTATTAAAAAAAACATGATTTTTGAAAATCTTAACTATTTTATTTGTGTTTGAGTCATATATATTTACTATAGGTTTCTTAAAATAAAAATAATATAAACTATTGTAAGGATTATATCACAAAGAATGTTATAAACATATTGTGTTTTCCCAATAAATATGGCCTGCTTTAATAGGCACTTTGATTAAAATTACTTGACTCTTTCCTTTATATTTTAAACGTGTGATCAGAGGTTACTGAAACTGCTAATAATTTTACCAAACTTCTGATTTTAGAAGATGCAAGTGCCCGGCGTTGCACGAGTATAAAACGAATCGCTACTATATTTTATAGATTATACTGGATACCTTTTTAAAATCACAAACCAGTTTTAACGAGATTTACGTTTTTGAGCTCGTAATATATTTAGATGTTTCAAAGAAAAACCCGCTATACATACTAACTTTTTATTTGTATGTACAGTATAATAAACAGTATATTTGTTAAGAATTCATTTACATTAAGGCTACTCACACTATAAGGCGTCATGCTCACGTGTAAAGTAACAATAAATGCCTAAGTATACTTATGTAAGTATTCCTAAGTATGTATGCATAACAAGTTGCTGATGTTTATGTACTTTAGTTTTGGAACTGTCCACACCAGTCATCAAGTGAGCTAAGCTATCAGTATCATAATAAATGTACACTTCACTACGTTTTATTGTGATTATATTAATTTAAAGAACATGTACATGAACTAAACACAATAATCTCAAAAATCATTTAAGAAAATAAATTATCAAATTTGAAAACAAGGACTACTTGGCATTGTTTGAGGGTGCTTTATGTAAAATACATTTATAAATTCCGTAATTTTGAAGAAGTTCTTTGGTATTTTAGTGTCGTTTTCAGTAAAATGCAGGCGAAAATTATCAGCAAGCACATGACAAGGGGAAAAAAATTAAAAAAATTGAGTTTAAAGTATTTAAGAAATCCACGACGTTTCGCGCGAGTATGTGTGCCTCTGAGATCAAAGGAAAAGGTTCTAAACATGTATCTAACTATACTCTATTAAAAATGTCGTGTTTTGATAGTGTCACAAAGATAAAATATTGAGATAATGTGGGATTGCTTTATGGGGTTTATGGAAGCTATCATATTTTTTTTTTATATTTAAACTCGAATTTCAGACATTTTAACTAGTCAGAACACTCTTCTACATTTTAGTGATTGAGAACTTACTTACTCTTTGTAAGTATGAGCTAAAAATTCATTACTGAACGTATAAAAGAGCGCCAAACATCCCCCATCATGAGCTAGTTCTATCCAGTCCACCTCACTACACCCTATCACTTTCAGGTCCAGACTAATGTTATCCTCCCATCTGCATCTAGGTCCTCCCAATGATCTCTTCCCATTGGGTTTTCCAGTCAATACTCTGAATAAGGTTCTAGATTCTCCCATTCATGCTGAATGTCATTTCCAACGTAATCTACGAGACTTGACTATTCTATCAATTTATTGTGAAAAGAACAAGATATGTAACTAATCATTATGTAACTCCTTCCCCTACCCAGTATCCTCATCCATTTTTGTACCAAATATCTTCCTAAGCACCTTGTTTTCAAACACCATAAACTGGTTTTTGCCATATTTGCCATTATGTTTCACACCCAAACCGAACAAACTGTGAAATAAATGTTTTGGTCTATTTTGATGTTTACATTCCTTGAAACCAGGCGAGTTGTAAACAGCTTATTGACCGAGCAATAACATGCGCCTACCGGCTGTGTTATTTCCCTAATTTCCACTCTAATATCTTTATTGCTAGTTAAAATTGTTCTTGATATTTAAGCTATTTAACCCTGTCAAATCAGATGTTACTTGCAGTAATCTAAAATATCATACCCAAGCTGTGTTTTCTCTGTGATCATATACTACTGATATAGTCTTTACAGAGCTCACTTCTATTAAACCTATTTCCTTACTAACCTCTAATAAAATGTCTGCATTTCTTGCTACAGCTTTCTTTCTATCTCCTAACAAAGCTAGATCATTTGCTTATCCTAATAGAAAGATTTTACCGTTTAATGTAAACCATTCCCTACTCTTATGTTTCACACTAATAGCATACACTAAGGCTAAATTAAAAATAAATGGAGAAAGTGCATCTCCTTGTTTCAACCCATACGGTATTTAGAAAGTATCTGGTGACATCCAACCCATACCCTGCCATGCGTATCAGTCAAACATACCTCAATTAGTTTGACAAGTTTTTTGAGAATCCCAAGCTTAACTAAAATATCAATGTGTATCTTAATTTGATGAACCGTCATGTTGTTTTCCTACTTTTTTTCTAATATTCACCGAGTTGTAAAAATCTGACCCATTGTTGATATATTTGTCTAAATCAGCACTGATACTCCTCAATTATTATGTCCTCTACATATCTAGTCAATCTGACGAGTGAGATGAACATTTAAAAATATCAAACTACTTCATGAATAATCCGGAATTTCTCATCGTCTGCAACACTTCTTAGTGTTCTGCCATGCCCTAGAGTCGAACATTGGATCATTAAGTTAAATAGCAAATGCGAAATTAATTTAGAAATAACTTTTATTTAACAGAGCGTCTTAGTGGACAACGAAGCGGGTTAGAAATAAATTCATCAACAGTAACTATTAGTATATAATTATGGAATACATAACATTAATAAATTATCGCTTGAAATTAAACTATTTAAATTTATATTTTAACTTTAACTTAGCTGATATAGAACCATAATTTATTTATACGGTTTTTATTTTGTATGCCTAAATTGTAATTTTACAATATGTTAATAAAGAGAAGGCCAAATAGTTCTGACATTACATAGTTTACTAATAATTATTACTCAAAACAAAAACTACAGATATTGAAGTTATTAAAGTGTTTGAAGATTCCAATAATTAATCTTAGTAAGAGCCTTTCATTAGCGTATAGCCCGAGCGGGTAGTAAGATCCCTGCTTTGCACGCGTTTTTGTCGCGTTTTGTGGGTTCATTTTACGCACGCGGCAATTACCGCCCTTAAAATAAATAGCAGAGGAGGAGGACAGATCGCATCAGTGTTGCCAACACCTTTGTGTTGGAGAGAGGAACATATATTCACGCGTCATCTATTTTACGTATCGTCACATTACGTTGAAAAGACGGAAAATAAAATGAGACTATCATCCCATAAATTTACAATATTAGTAGATGGAACATTTCGTAACTTCCGTGCAAAATTAGGGGTTCACCGAGACAAGTATTTTTTTTAATTACCTTAATTACCTGTCGGCAGCATCATTTGAAGAGATGGCAGTCAAATTCAAACGGACGATTCGAACAAGGCAAGATTTGGTGCAAGTCTTATCATTTTCTCCACAGGAAATGTTGGAAATAACTCTAAGGTAAGTCTATAAAAATAATATTTTAGATTAGAACAGGAAGTGACAGCTGACATGGATAGTTCTAAGGCGGGAAGTGGGTGGTTGGCAGTCGCTCAGAGCAGCAGATTCACAGGGGCGGCCAAAATGACATATTGTGTTTATTTTCTAATTTATATTTTACTCTATTTATTTGTATAGCTTAGTTCTTACCCATTAATTGAAGCGTGGGCTCAAACAACGTTGTAAATTAAACTTTTTTTGAAAAGTGAACTCTCCTTGGAACAACGTTGTTCATCGTACACACTTTCTCCGTGTTAAATTTGAGTTTATTCTTTTAGAAAAAATAATTTAATTTATAGCTTTAAGAATTGATTTTGAGTTAAAAACAGTTTAAATAAGTTCCTATCTATATTGTAAATTTTTATTTGTTAAAACTTGTCATATTTAAATACATGAAACAATAGAAAGAGTTTTTTTTAGACAACAGGGCGGTATATATATGCTTTTTCGGGTTTTTTTTAAGGGGAGAGGAAGGTATTTTCATGCTTTGATTGGGGGGGCAAAAGAGAAAAAGGGCAAAAAGGGAAAAAGCAAGCCTGTGCTGAGAAAAAATATCACTAAAGTTTATGAATATTTATTAAGTTATTTTTTTTCTCATAAACTAAAAATTGAGTGTGTAAATTATCACAAAAGTTTTCATTTTGAAATTTGTGCCATATTATTATAATGGACAAAAAAATATGATTTTTTCAAGACTAAATTCAGAAGTTATAAATATATTGCAAAGTAGTTTAGAAGTCAGCACTATAATTACTTCAAATCTTGCAGATTAAAAATCGGTACAGATTCAGACAAAACGAAGCAATATTTTGAGTATTATAAATCAGGACTGATGATTTGTCCACTCCCTCCCTCTTATTGCTGCTGACACTACAACAGAAGAAACCTCCCTTGTGATGCCCATGTACTTATAATATGTTGGGCAACTTGCTCTACTGGCGTTCTCTAGGACACGAGGGCATGTTTAACAAAACGCGACGGCTCCTGCTGTCGTCTGTCGTGCGGCACGAACAGCCTTCATTAAAGGACTCTTAAAGTAAATCTATGAATTTATTGAATTTAAGAATATTTTATCAATGTTTATGGTTTTGAAGATGGTTTTGTTATACAGGCTCGGCTGGAAATTATTAGACGATTAGTAACTTAAAAATGAACACTTTAATTTAAAAGTAAATATTCACTTGCTAAATTAAAGCAGAATACATCCTATACTATTTCAGTTTATGAAGATAATTCCACCTATGTGAGCTCCACTTGACGTCAGACAAACCTCAGATCGCTGTCCACCACTCTCCTCAGAATAGATCGTATAATGGTTCCCGCCCCACCCTATACGTGCAGAGACCTACCTAACAATTAAATAATAAATTCAAATAATTTATTCTAAGATCACTTCTAACATGCAACCATTCAAGTTTAAAATTTGATGATTGAGTAAGTATAAGAAAAAGATCAACATTATTGCAGCGAAATGTAAAAATAAGGTAAATCATATTTACACGGGAGTAGATAAAAATACACAGGAACAAAAAAAGTACCAGAAGAAATCGCTAGAGTATACTGTAACAGAAAATACAACAGTAGAAATAACATCATATGCATTGCAGAAAATAAGATTACAGCAGAGGTAGCTACAGTATACTGTGATAAATAAGATACAGTATAAAAAGCAACAGTTTAATTGTACCGAACAGCAATAAAACAGTGATAACCAATAAATAAGATTACTGTGCATCAAGCTAATGTATGTTTGAAAAAATAGATTCATCTAGCTAACGTTTAATTGCAACAAGTATATTCATCTAGCTAACGTCTCATTGCAACAAGTATATTCATCTAGCTAACGTCTCATTGCAACAAGTAACTCCATCTAGCTAACGTCTTATTGCAACAAGTATATTCATCTATCTAACGTATCATTTCAACAAGTATATTCATCTATCTAACGTCTAAATGCAACAAGTATATTCATCTAGCTAACTTCTCATTGCAACAAGTATATTCATCTAGCTAACGTATAATTGCAACAAGTATATTCATCTAGCTAACGTCTTATTGTAACAAGTATATTCATCTAGCTAACGTCTCATTGCAACAAGTAACTCTATCTAGCTAACGTCTTATTGTAACAAGTATATTCATCTATCTAACTTCTCATTGCAACAAGTATATTCATCTAGCTAACGTCTAATTGCAACAAGTATATTCATCTAGCTAACATCTAATTGCAACAAGTATATTCATCTAGCTAACGTCTAATTGCAACAAGTATATTCATCTAGCTAACTTCTCATTGCAACAAGTATATTCATCTAGATAACGTCTCTTTGCAACAAGTAACTCCATCTAGCTAACGTATCATTGCAACAAGTAACTCTATCTAGCTAACGTCTCATTGCAACAAGTATATTCATCTAGCTAACGTCTTATTGTAACAAGTATATTCATCTAGCTAACGTCTCATTGCAGCAAGTAACTCCATCTAGCTAACGTCTTATTGTAACAAGTATATTCATATATCTAACGTCTCATTGCAAAAAGTATATTCATCTAGCTAACGTCTCATTGCAACAAGTATATTCATCTAGCTAACGTCTTATTGTAACAAGTAACTCCATCTAGCTAACGTCTTATTGTAACAAGTATATTCATCTAGCTAACGTATCGTTACAACAAATAGCTTAAAATCATATAAACCGCTTCTGTGACTACATAGTCTATGACACTACTGTCACAATCGAATAGACTGCCGATCATAGGGATATATATTTTCAATCCGGGTCTGGTGTACTGAGGGTAGTTTTTCATGAATTGTTTCCTACTCTATCATCACGCCAATGTGGGTACACTTCCTACAAATTAAACCTTCCTCATCTTTAACCAATTAGTGCAATCAGTACATAGGAGTATGGCCCAAACGGGTAGTAAGAAATGGTGTTTAAAAATATCACACATTTTCAAGAACCAGTGACATAGACTGTTGAGCTTGTGACTTCTATATTCTATAGGATGTCAATAGATACACAAGTAGGTATTCCTGTCATATTTAGATTTGTCTTATAATGGTTATTTATCATCCTCCTCCCGGGAATATAAGTATTTTCCATTTAATTATCCATCTTTCTACATTATATTATATTGTGAATAATAAGTCTTATTTACAACGTGGAAAAAGCAAATCAAACTAAAAGTACTATTAGAATGTCCACAATCACATGCAGCTAGCTACACGCCGAGTCTAGATTATCGTATTATACGTCCAAGGTGGGAACATTAAGCCGCAACACGCAATACATAACTGCGTATTAACAATCTCACATGGCAAATAATCAAAGAGCACCTAATCAAAATAGCCAACACGGAATAGCAGGTCATGTAACACCACCAAATTACTACATTTACAATGCATTCTCCACCAATGGAAAACTACTTGTTGTTAAATATGCGTGATAATACGGAAATAGTGAGTTTTATAAATGTACATGCATTTAATTGGTATATAACAGTATATATTAAATATTCAAACCATAATATTTGTTAATTACCGTTATAGTCTCATCTAAACACAAAATTGTCTAATTTGAGATATAAATCTTCTATAGCTCAGTGGTCAAGGCATTAGTGTTCTACGCTAAAGGTACCGTGTTCAATTTCCAAGTCAATTTTACAATCTAAGGAATATGACATATATCATGTAATATCTCCAGTAGTTTAACATTTACAGAATATCTTTTTACATTTCTGTAATTATTTTTAACTGCATGAAAACACATTAGGTTGACTAAAATATATAAATATATATATATTTTATTATCATTATATCTCACAGCTTTACTCTTTTAACTTTGAGTTTGTTTAGCAATAAAAAATATTTAAATTGACTTTTTAATCTCACTATATAAAAATTGTGTTCGAATTACTCGGGATTTTGGATTACCAGAGCGTGGTCTAACGGAGGTTTACTGCACGTACTGGATAAACTACTGTATTATTCAACGATTCTTGCGTATGAAATCAATTCGATTAAAACACAACAATTGCAAGCAGATACATCCTGCACTAGTTGGATTGCTTATTAGAGCGCTAGTTCTATCATTTATAGTCCAATGATGACCATAAGGTCAGGGCTCGACTCAACTCACGAGGCTTTCCCTAAATTATTTCTCCATCCTGGACCACGCAAATGCAGGTATGAGGTATATTTAATTTAAATTTTATCTTAGGCATCCCTATCACTTTAGCGTTAATACTAGAGTAGTTCTATAAGCTGGTAAGATGCGGTATCTGAAATAAAATAAAACTCTGAATATTGATTAGAGTTATGTCACTTCTTCCTTGTAGGATTTGTGTTCTGATGTTAGGTTTTATTATATATGTGTGTGTGTGGTGTAGTGATTGAACTAAACCTTGCGTGCTACAGAACTACCTGAGACAGATTTAATGAAGCTTATTATAAACTTAAGATAAAGTGTAAAGTGTTATAAGCTGCGTGTAAAGAACAGGATAGTCGCTGTACCTTGCCACGCAACCAACATGAAGGATATGTAGCATGCATTATACAAACTTAGATTACATAGAACAACGTTTGAAACCATTTTTAAATAATGATTAGATTTTATTTAGCACCTTATCTTACTACCCATTAGGGCTATACGCCTATATACTTATTACACTAATGGTTTAGGGATTAGGAAGGTTTAATTGAGAGGAAGTGTACCTGCATTTGTGGAAAACCACTGAAGGAGAGTGGAAAACCATCCTCTGTACAGTACAATAGTTCTAGTGTTTGTCATTCAAACGTTGCTGGTTTAAGAAGTAGATCCAACTTTCTAATTATTATATTAATACATTATTTGTACTGTTCGGGTGGTTAAATTATTATAATATTAGTCTAGGGAGGAGTCAGTTGTTAGATTGACAACTTAGACCAGGAAGCCGCCGAAGCAGTCATATTTATGGTCAAAATGTTTAGGTTTTTATTTTTATTAATTCACATTTGTCTTTGTCATCGCAAAGCTATTTTGATTTTAAAGCTTTTGAAAATAAACAACTAAAATGTCTACATTTTTAAATAATGAGAAATTATTGTAATAGTTCAAAATTGTTATGCCCAGGTTATTATGAATATTTACGTTTTATGTGCCCCAGGGTGACAAATGAACAAATCATAAAAAGAGAGGCTTGTAAGAGAACCATGTTATATGTGATTATTCGGTACAAAACAAAGTGGATCAGACACATCCTTAGGAGGAACTGTTATCTGCACGACGTCATAGAAGGAAAGGTTGAGGTAAAGAGGAGCTTAGGAAGAAGGATTCAAATATTGGATGACTTGAAGGAAAGAAGAAAATTCTGAGAGCTGAAGGAGGAGGCCAAGGACAGGGTGTATTAGCGATCTAAGTTCAATGACAAAATTAATGGGCCTGTCGTAAGACAGAACACATAATAATAATAGTAATAATATATCTACCTGTATGTTTGAGTCTCTGTCTATCTGTCCTTGGCCTAGATCCAAAATTGTTTGATGGGTTTTGTGCAAATTTGATATTTAGATGTCTTATGGTGACAATTCATAAATTATTTTTGTATTGAACTAAGCCATAAAAATTTAGATCAGCTTACGAATGTTTAAATTCTTTTTTAAATGGCCCTAACAATTATCTTTGAAGCGAATATCTAGGAAGTTTTTTAACTTAAAAATAATATATGATATTTGGTGACAAAATTTCCTTGCGGATAATCAACAGATGATTGAATATTTTAATTGAAATGTTTGTCAATAGCCAAATAGCTATAGAGATTATGTTGAGAATTGGTTTCTAAAGACTATTCTACATAGTAAATTATAATAATGTTTGTTTATTTTATTAAAATAGTTTCGTTTTCGTTAAATTCTCCTACTACTCCATGATGTGAACCTGCAAGCGAACTATACCAACCTAGTGGCCACCACCATTAGCTACGATAGTGCCAACATTTGTGGGTATAGGGTAACATGTGGTCAGCACAACGATCACTCTGGCCATTAGTCTCAGTGTTCTAGGCCGGTGATGCTACTTTATTCAAGTATCTCCCCATTTTCCCTGAAGAGGCTGAGTTTGACCCCATTCTACCACCATTGCTTCACAGATAAACAATGGAATAGCCAGGGATAGAACCCTCTAGATATGTAACCAGGAACTCTGACCACTATACCACAGATAAACAATGGAATAGCCAGGGATAGAACCCTCTAGATATGTAACCAGGAACTCTGACCACCACTATACCACAGAAGTGGTATTTATTACTACATATTTTAGAATATTTGAAATATTTCAATAGTCGAACTAGAATCTTTCTTTTAAAATGCGTGTCTGGGAATTGTTTTAAATGAAAAAAACTTTTTTTTACAAATATATATAATTTGAGGGTAAGTGTTTTAAAAAGTTTTACTTAACATTTATATATAAAGAGAGTAATTATTGTGATTACCTAACAGATATAAACAGGAGAAGAAACTGGGGTGTGGATAGGAGATCTCAAAACAACATAAAAAGTCCACAAGAACACATGTCATATGTTCGATGTTTATCGAGGTAAGGCCTTCAAAGAGTTTACTGGAATGGCTAATAACCCTATTTAATACACCCCTGTTGGTGTATCTCAAGCCTCCCTGTGTTCGTCACTTACATGAGGTGCAACAGAGGTGTATCAAATAGGGATATTAGAATATTAGAGGACCTTGTCTCAGGAACCATCGAACATATAACATGCGTTCATCTAGATTTTTGTGTTGTTTTGAGGTCCACTCTCTACAGCCCAGTTACTTTCCACGTAAATTGATACACCTTGTCATTTGTTTTTCTGATGAAAATGTAATTTAATAAAAAACTTATTTTGAGAATTTTATTAGAAGTTTTAATATACGAGATAGTCTGTAAAGTTGTGTCGTTTAGTTAATTTCCGTAAGTTAGGGTACAGTTATCTGAAATTACTTTGCCAGTAAACAGTAGATCAGTCAATAATGCACCCACTGAAACATGGTGTTGACGGTCAAAAGGGGCGTTTCTACCTTTCCCCCCACTTATACTAAAATTAAAAACAATTTTAATAAATGTCTGTTTTATATTCAACTATAATATAAAACACTTAAGATGTATAAATAGAATAAATGTTAAGGCCAAACTTACAAATTGATATTCTAAAGGTATGCACTGTAAAAGAGTCCATAAAATTCCCAATTGAAAAGAAAGTAGGCCTTCATGCAATGTATTTATTTCTCCTTCAAGCTAAAGTAGATATCAGGATAGGCCAGTGTAAGCTGTTTACCCAGAGGAGGTTCTACTTCCTATATGCAACGTTGCTCTAATGCTCGCTCAGTTGTATGGTAGTTGTAGGAGGAGGTTCTACTTCCTATATGCAGCGTTGCTCTAATGCTCGCTCAGTTGATGGTAGTTGTAGGAGTCTGCTTCAGATGAATTTTGGTAGTAAGGACTAACTAGCATCTTAAACCACAAGTAATTCTGACAATCTTATATAATTTTTCGGCGAGGAGTAAGGAATGGCTCACGCCAATTTAGAGCAGCCTCTGTAAGTAATGAAGGAAGCTATCATCTTAAAAAAGACATCCCTAATTTGTTGTGGGTGGCATTGTCTACAGAACAATGAGGGGAAAGGGGTTAGCTCTGGGTTGGGGTTGGAAGCGCATGGGTTTTATATGAATTCTCGTCCCTACCGGGGCGAAACCTCGTTGGTTGAGGGAAGTTATCATTATATTCACTGAATTTAGCTATAAACCTAGGAGCTAGGTGTGTGGCAGAATCGATAGCTCTTTCTCAGGAGATTGACCTCAGACACCCACTAATTGAAAGTTAAGTTTTGTTTAGTTTTGTGATCATGTTATATTAGCTATGCCATAGAAATACTTAAATTTTAGTTGTTCTTATAGCTAGGTAGATAAAATAAAATAATATTAAATATTATTTTACACATATATGTTAATTTGAGAAGCCTAATTTTGGTAAACGAGATTACGAGAAAACAATTAAATATATTTTGACAAACTTTTACTCCTTTTAAAGATTGGTAGTTCAGTTTTCGTACAATAGTAGCTTCCAATGAAAATCTGATTTTATTATACATTTTAAGCTTTTATGATTTTTGTGCAGTGGTTAAATTCAAGCCCACAATCACTCTTTGCTTACATATAGTGGAAACCATGATTTTTTTCCTATAGTTTTGTATAATTGTTTAAAAGTAATAACTCAAGAGTCTAAGATAGGTGGTTAGATGATATAATTATATAGAAAGCTAGAAAAGAAGTTAATTTAAAGCTCTTATCATGGAGGGGTGTGGTAAAAATATATCTTTTTCTTAAAATTAAACAAATAAAGTTAAAAATATTTGGGAAATTGAAACATTTTACTGGAATTCTAATGAGTTCTTTTTCTATAGAAATTTTCCCAATACAAATTTTAAATGCGTTTAAAATTGATAATCTTCAGCCCTTGCTAGTACGATCAAAGTTTAAGACAAGTAGTCTATTTACCATAAATTGTTAATATATCCACACACTTTTATCAGGGTGTCATACTTTTGTAATGATCCTGCTTTGTTGCATGGTTTTTTGGAGTAATTAATTTCAGTTTGTGTCAAATTTATTTAGTCAGACTGTACTGTTGTTGATACACTTCCGTACACGTGCAAGCAGGCTACGGGTTAGGAACATTTGGTTTGCTTATTTCTAGCTCTAGTAAATACTAAAGAAAAAACCTCACAGTGTGACTGCAAGAAAGAGTCAACACATTTCATTTGCAAACTGTATTTATTTTGATTTCTTTTTAAAAAGTAGTTTTGCTTGTGCTCGCAA